>JASAOL010000515.1:0-74970 GCA_030849045.1 Wallacemonas rigidus
GGAACCACAACATGGCACGAAGGTCCCCTTCTCGAACAGCCTGGCCACGCAGATTCAAAATGACACATCCGAAAAAAAAAAAAAAAATAAGCGTTCCTCAGGGCCGACGTTCAGCAAGGGATGTGCCAGGTTTGTGTCGCGGTTGACGTTGTCTGGGAGGTAGAGAAGTGCCGTCAGAATAAAGACAACGTCAGGGTGAATCAGGTTAGCACCTGCCATACGCACTCGCTCTTCAAACGTGTCGCGGAGTGTATACCTTGTACGCCTTCACACTGGCCGTCTTCATCGGCGTGTCGACCCCATCTTGTGTGTCCTGCGTACGTCTTTCCACGGGAACATCTTGTCCGTGCGGGCGTGGTCGGAGTCCTGGACCATCAGCTTTGTTTCGCGCGTTCTCAGTGCCGTCTGCACTGCTTGTCTGAGTGCCACCGATGGCTTGCAACAGGCTGAACAACGGATCTTTCGAAACAGTGCCCAGCCCGCAGATTCCCACCAAATCAACCAGTAACCGCAGTGCGGAACAGTGGCGAGGCGTGTCTCACAATGTGGTGAAAGGGTGGACGCTCGTTCTTCTAAGCCTGGGGCTGTCCAACTGCCAGTGAAGTCAATGCGATGACTTGGCAATCGCACGACCGTTTTCATTCATTCGTGGCTTGGCGGGGACAACAGCACCCGTTGTGGTCGAGCATGCACACTCGTCGACTGGGGGCACCCGAAGCGACATCACGGAGAACGGAGTGGCACCCAGCGAAAAGGAGGGCGTGACTGTGTGCAACTCGGATGCCGTGACACGGGCTCCCTCTCTCCAGAGGCGGCAGAGAGTCGGTGGCCTGGCGGAGGTGCGCACAGCCTCAACAGGATTATAGCCTCCACCCTTCGTGTGCAGCTGTAACCCTAAGTATCTTCACAAGTAGTGGACTGGAGAAGACACGCCGCTCACAAAGAAGAGCGCAATCTCCACACTGTGCGCATACCAGAGGTTATGGACCATCTCGCTCAGCCTGTTCAGGGTATACCCTCTGCCGATGCCGCCGCGACTGCTGGTGCACGTCTTCGTGGCGGCGGAGGGGGCGATAACGTAGCGGCTGAGCCATCGTCGAGAACGCGCCGCCCTGAAACGAGGCACGCAGAGCAGGAAGGGGTGGCGGAAACGAACGGGGAGGGGGGGAGGGAGAACGGCGAGAGGGGGCCAGGCGGGGCGGGGGCGGCGTTCTGCGGCGGCGGAGGGGGGGCCTGCCGCCGCTTTCACGGGCGGCGAGGGCCGCTCCCGGGGCGGGCAGGGGGCGTGCGGCGCGGCGCACCGAGCAGGGCGGGCGCCGCCCCAGCCGCCCCAACCGCCCCAACCACCCGGCGCCGAGCCGCCGCGAGACCACCAAACGAACGGAACCCCCCACCCCCGCCCCAACAAGACCCGACCCCAACCCCCGCCCAGCGCAGGAAAAAAAGGACGACAGACCGCGACGCACATAGGTGTCCAAGCAGCGATGATGCGTGGCCAACGGGAAAAAACTAAAACGGGACCACGTTCAGTTGCAAACAGCACGCGACGCCTCCTCGCATCTCTTCTGCTGTTTCTAGTCATCACAGCTGAGGTCTGTCTTTTCGCTCATTGGAGAACAGCAATTCCTCATGAGAGAGCACGCCCGGGTGAGCGCTACATCACAGACGAGGCATTTCTTACGTGCGTGCAAGCGCGCCTTGATGGCGAGGGGCCACGCATTCCATTTGTGATTATCCCTGTCACACTAGAATACTTAGATTTCAAGACATACCTATGCACTCTGGATGTCCCGATCCAGCACTTGATGGTGATCATCAGTGGTGACTTCGATCCATTTCTCGCCCTCGGTCACGTCATGAAGAAGCGCTTCGACGCAAGTGGTCGTGTGCTCATTCGTCTACATCCCGAGAATCCAGGTTATTCAGCCTGTATGAACGAAGGGCTGCGAGCTGCTCTGCAGCACCCTCTTGAAGAAGTACCATGGGTTCTTCTCACAAACAGTGACGTGCGCTACGCGCCTGGATTCTGGTCTGACTTCATGAAAACGATTTCTTCTCGCATTCAATACGATGCAGCACGTATCCGCTCGTTGCGAAGCGAGAAGGACCAGGAGCTGCATTCTCGGTGGCCTGTAGGGTACGAAGATGGATCGCGGGTGGTTGCCTCTAATTTATTGCCGGATCGAATAAGGAGCATGTCTGTGGTGGAAATGAGTGCGGTCTTCGCCAACCACGTCGGCCTCTTCTACGGTGCAGCCGAAGAGGACATGTGCTCTTTTGTACGAACACGATTGCACATTGAGACAGTGGGCTACTTTGACGAGAATTATTATCCACTTTACGGTGAAGATCACGACCTCCAATGGCGCTCCCGCGCTCTGGGATTTTCATCCGTCATCTCTCCACCAGGGAATCTCGTGCACTTCTCGAGAGCGAACGTCGAGGCTGTGAAAGAGGACACCAATGGAAGAGTCGTTGTGCAGAGTCCCGAGGCCGCAAAGACGTGGCGCAGTATCAAACGAATGAGCCAACAGGGCATCCGCTGGCGTTATCGGCACTTGAAATGGTTTCCCATTTCCACGCCTCTTGGCGACACCAGAGATCGTTTTCTGTTACCATTCAACGGGTCAATTCCGCCAGATGTGTGGGTAAGGGACGACTCTCGGATTGAAAGGATCAAAGAGCTCGCGACCGGAAAACGGATTAACTATGTCTACCTCAACTACAACAAGTCTCTACTGGCTGCGGGTGCGCCGTAAGTAGTGTCCGCACGAGCCCACCTGTTCAAGGACGTGCCAAAAGGAATGTGGTCACATTGAATGACGTTGCGGGCACCGCGAAGTCTTTGCATGTGTCTTCCTTCAACGGTTCGTGGACCGTTCTGCTATTACCAATGAGAGCAAGTGCGTTTTTTTTTTTTCCCACGCATTTGCAGTAACAAAAAAAACCTGAGATGCCGCACCTCACCACCCATCATCACCGCTGGCTCAGCCTCAGCAAAATGGTGAATGACATCGTTTGTTTTCCGCGCAAAGACGTGATTGTTCAATGACAACGGAAGACCTTCAGATGTACGACTAGCTCACAACGTCGCAGCATTCGTACCGTCACAACACTCTCTGTCTTGCTCATTTTATCCATTCTTCGTACTCGCTCTTCTTCCACCCCACCTTCTCACGATGAACGACTCGTTCTTGGCCGCACCGATCAACGTTCCCCCATTTTGAACAGAAGTGTGTGTTTCCGCAAGACTTTCACTCCGATTGCTAAACTCGCCTTTCCTTTTTTTCTCCCCCTCCTCTCAATCCCTGCTAATTCTCTCGATCTGCGGCGTTGTTTTCGTCTTGCAGTACCTCTCTTTGAGCGTATATACATCGCAGCTGGCATCCATGGACGTTCCCACGGATGACTATGACATCAAGGTCATGATTCAGGCCATAAAGGAGGTCCAGCAAGTTCTGGAGTCGCCAAAAATCTCGTCGTTCATGGAGCTCGATGCGGAGATCTCAAAAACGCTGAAGCGGTACGAGCGGTACGGTGATGGTTTCGAACGGTTCAGATCGTACATTCTGGACGTCAAAGGCGCTGCGGAAAAGAAAGACGTTGGTCGTAGTGTCATGCTTCAACGCTGTGAGGAGGAATTGCGGGAGTGCGAGTGTAGTCAGAAAGACATCATCAACTTGATATTGCCTTTTATCCGCCACACGTCGCGCATTTTAGTTCATGGCTCTGGAATGTTGCTGGCAGCGACACTGGCGCTGGCAATCGAGGAACGAGAGGGCGTACACTTCTTTATCTGTGAGGGCTCTCCACGTCGTCAAGGTTGTGAAAACGGCTCCGGCGCACAGCTGTTGTCGCGCATGGCGTCGACCGCCGAGGGTATGCGACTGCCAAAGGCCACCCTGGAATCATCGTGCACAATCATCCCGGACAGCAGCGTTGGATCCATCATGAATACGGTCGACTTTGTCATCACTGGGGCCTACTGCGTCACAGAGCACGGCGGTTTGGTGCATGCCATCGGCTCTTCTCAGGTCGGCATGGTTGCACTGTGTCGAAACGTGCCACTATACGTTCTGTGCGAGTCGTTTAAGTTTGCTCACGTATTTCCACTCACAACAGAGGACCTGAAGCAACCGGAGGAAGACGCTGTCGTTCCCCTCATAGAGTTCGTCCCGCCGCCGCTCATTACGCTAATTTTTTCGGAACAGGGTATCATGCCGCCTTCAGCCGTCGCGGATGAAATGTTCCAGCGATTGTTGGAGCGGAAATAAGAAAATTGTATGTCGTTTCCTGCCGGATGCAGCGCAGCGAGCGTGATATGGGGACCCTGACTGCACAAGGCGGCAGACGCTAAGAGGAACGGTTTGTGTTGTGTCGACCATGACTCAATACCTTTTACTGCAACAAAAAGAACCAAATTAAAGAAAAAAAAAGCAGAAATCATAATATGTGGACAGATACACTTCAGGGAATCAAATCTGTTGACAGAACAGGTGCCGAAGCGCTCTATCCGCACGCGACTACGCGCGTGCCAAAGAGGACATTCGCATGCGCATACATGACCAGCCTGTGGTGATGAGAAGCAATGAAAACAGTGCGCAGAGGTGCGTGGTTGCTGCACACACTACGCATCTCGTTGATGGGCCTCTTAGAGAAAGAAAGCAACCGACACGCATGAGAGTGCGCCGCTAGTGGGTGTACCTATTTTGCAGCCACGTCTGGCTATTGTGCTCTACGATATGGTCACTGCTCATTACCCCTTTTTGGCAACGCTCTGAATTTTTGTCGTCTCTCTTGTCCCTCCGCGGCTCCAAACTTATTAATTGCTGACTAAGCTGTCGTAAACATTGAGAACGACACACTCGGTGTTGCGGCTTCCGTCAAGACACTGCAGCCAATTCAGCCCGTGCTTTAGGTTTCTGTTATCGCCTAGAACCGAGAACATTCACACACACACACACACACATAAACACAGGTCTTGTGAACGATGCCCTGCAATTGTCGACAAGGCACGGGCCTTCACGATCACCTTGGTGACAATTTTATGCGCGATGGTGGCGCGTTCGGAGTTGGTACATCGCTGAACAACTGCGTTGACTTGCCACTAATTCAAATCTGGAATGCGCAGGAGAGTGCAGCAGAGGCCCGGCGACTTCTTGATCCGGCGACGGCGAGCAACAACGAGCCGGTGTGCAGTGACTCTGACCCTGAGTTGCTTCTTTTTATTCCGTTGAGATCGGTTTGTCGCGTAAAAGGTATATCCATCATGGGGCCGGCCAGCGACTACGCCCCGCTCAGTGTCAAGGTGTTCTGCAACCCCGTTGAGGTTACGGGCTTCGACTCAGTGCGCCGTCTGCTTCCTCAAGAGGAAATAGCGCTCGCTCAAGTTTCGGCGGATGACCGGATCGTATATCGACTGAACGCGATCAAATTCGCTAGCGTCGCGACTCTCGCCTTGTTTTTCGAGCACAGCTTCAACGATGACGAAACGCAGCTGCTGCGCATTGAGCTTTTCGGTGAAGACTCTGGCCGCCCGACAAGTCAGCAGGTCGCCACAAACATGGTGTACGAAGGTCTCCCCAACCCGGCGGACCATCGTACAGCAGAGGAAAGGCGGCAGTTTTTCGAAGTTCAGTAATCAGAGAACATACCCTCCTTGTTTTTCAGCGAAAACCAACATTACTGTTGTGTATAGTATCTTTGTCACACCCACAGCCACAACGAAAGACACAGACACGCTCAGATATATGGGCCACGAGACGTACTGCATTCCGCGCCACAAAAACGTGATGTGGTACAGGCCGCAGCACGTGTCTGCTCACCGTGGTGCTGGCATGCGTGAGCGCTGCAATATCTGTTATTATTATTATTACTTCTCATGACACGACAACCTGTACTCCTGTGGAGCTCCCATGCCAGCATGGTAGAGTTCCCTCCACGCTTCCGATCGCCCGCTGCCTTTTCCACCCATCCTTATTTGCTCTTTCTCGTCCTCTTCTTGTCGTACGTCTGACGTGTACTGCAGCAGTGAAAACTCAGAGTGCGCATACACTTTTTCGTTCTCGACTCACACTACCTCCTTTTCTTTTTTTTCTTCCCAGATTATTCGTCATCAGAAACCATGCTTCAGCGTCCTGCCGGCACTCTCCTCCACGAGCCGTCCTATCCAAAGGACGTGCAGCAACCTTTGACGCAGAATGGCGCTGCGCAAGCGGGCAAAGAGCTTTTCCGCGCCGATCCTGCTGTTATTGACCCGCAGCTTAGCGAGGCTGTCTCCCTGGGCACAACGATTCTCGCTGTGTCATACAAGGACGGTGTCGTGCTGGCAGCAGATTCTCGTACGTCCAGCGGATCGTATGTTGTGAACCGTGCGAGCAACAAGCTGACCAAGTTGACGAAGAAGATCTACTGCTGCCGCAGTGGCTCCGCCGCCGACACACAGGCACTTGCCGAGCACACCTCTAGCTACCTGGAAAGCTACGAAATCGACGTCGGAGCGGAGGTTAACGTGGCGACCGCAGCCAACCTTTTCCAAAAGATGTGTTACGCGAACAAGTGGAACATCTCGGCCGGCATCATTGTCGCCGGATGGGACCCGATCAACGGCGGCTCCGTCTACAGCATTCCATCCGGCGCGTCGTGCGTGAAGCTGGACTACGCCTTGGGTGGCAGTGGCTCGATTTTTCTCTACTCGTTCTTTGATGCCAACTACAAGCCTAACATGTCCAAGGACGAGTGTGTGGCGTTTTGCCAGCGTGCAGTCGCTCATGCGTACAGCCGCGATGGTTCTAGTGGTGGCCTCATTCGTACAATCGCCCTTGGCGCCGGAGCCCCAGAGGACATCACCGTCCCGTGGACCAAGACTCCCTATTGCATGGAGAAGGATCCCAAGTACCAATCACAAGCGATCCAGAACCCACCTTTCAGCAGTTCCGCCAAAATCGTGGAGAACCAGATGTCGAGCAACGCTCAGCAATAAATCGGCAGACTGCAATGGGCGACGTCGGTGACGAGTTAGGAGTACAAAAAGAGTGAGCGCGCTGCGCAGATAGAAGAGCGGGTTTCCAACGGAAAGGTGCAAAAGTTCAGATCATGACAGTGAATGTACGCGCCACTCTACTGATGTGATTGTCTTTCTTTTTACCCTCAAGGTCTTCGCTCTGACTCTTTCTGCCACTCTTTCTTCATATGTCTCTACCGTACATCTACTGCCGCCCTTTCGCATCCACAGGCAGGAATCCCCAAATGCCGGACACATTATTCTGTAGCTTCCATTTACTTTTCTTTTCGTGTCAAACATGCCAATTTGTGAGTTCTGGTTTGTATGACGTGTGAGCACATCGACCTGTGTCTGTCTGTGTGTGTGTGCGCGTGTGTCCCTGCGTGAGAGAGAGAGAGAAAGCGTGTGTGTATCCTTGATATATCGTTTGGTTTTCCTTCGACTTTATTTGAGGATGTGGACACCGCGAGTGCGGTTGCCAATGTGCATGCTCTCAACACTATTGAGGATATCTACTTTGAACAGTCAAACCGCAGGCACAAGAATACCGAAACACAGAAGCGAGTTGGAGCGCGTTTACAACAACAACACCAACAACAACATGGAGGCACAGTCCATTGAGCAGGCAACTCGCCCGGGTGCACCCAGTTGCAGTAGCGAGCCCCCTTGGATTTTTCCTCTCAGCTTGAGTCTCGGGATCCGTCTCAATTCTTCCAAGCAGGGGTGTTGCAATGAAGCGGACGGATTATTCGTCTAAATAGTGTGCGGTCGATGGCGATTGTTTTGCATCAGCCGCACCTGGTGATGCGACTGTCCCTGAACTTGCTTCTTCTGCGACACGGTGGTTGTTACGCGCAGCGTGTGTCTATCGCGACAAGGGTCGTCGTCTGTCCGCAAATTCTTTTTTGATTCTATGAGTCGATCGTTGTTTGTCTTCGGTTGACTAGCACCTCACCCTCACCTCACCTCCCCCCCCCCCTCCTGGGTTGGTATAACGCACTCACCGACCTCGCTTTCCACTCATTTGGTTCACTTTATCGTTTCTTCCCCTAGGTGAGCGTGAGCATTTATATAGTTTTGTTGTTGCAGCGGAGATGAAGGCTGCATTTAGAAAAGGACTAGCGGCGCTCTACGTCCCACCGACGATCAAGTCATACACAGATGCTTGCGAGGCTCCTGTTGCCATGTGGGATGGCGCTATTCCTCTGAAGCAGGTTCGTGTCATGAAAAATGGGTCACCCACGCGTGTGGTCAAGAAGACATACTCTCACCCTCCAGAGGTTCAACCAGTACAGCTAGGTTTCAACAACATTGATTCCATGTACTGCATTGGCAACGACGACCTCATTGAGTATTTTCCTGAGGGCCTGGGTGGGAAGGTCATGCAGCTGATGCCCCCTGGTCACCCACGCGGGTTTCTGTACCGCAAGCAGAGCCACCTGCTGAATTGTTTTGTTGACAAACTGCCGTTCTGGCAGAATAAGCAGGAGGTGATACGGACACTCACTGGTGGTCGCCCTGGCTTCATCCTGGACGGCCCTACAGGTACCGGCAAGAGCGCACTTCTTTGCCAAGCCGTCCACTACGCACGCGCCCGTGGGCTCACAACACTGTACATACCCAACGCAAAGGTATGGACTCACGGCGAGTGGTGCTGGCCAAGCACAATCCTGCCCGGCTTTTTCGACGCGCCCGACGCTGCACGACAATTCCTCAAGTACTTTGCCCGTGGAAACAAGGCGCTCCTGCAAAATTGGAAGCTCACGTGCACCCCGAACGATCTGCCCGTCGAGCAGGGCGAGAAGCAGCCATCCAACCTGTATGAACTGTGCGAGTGGGGGCACCAAGCCGTCGCACCTGCGTCCATTGATCGCCAGAGCGTTTGCATCAAGTTTCTTATGGATGAAATCAGTGCAGAGAAAGTGAAGCCCATCGTGATCGCCGTCGACGGCTGGAATCTCTTCTCACACAACACGCATTTCCGCTACCCGCACCCTGATTTTCTTCGCACGCTCTCCTCGTTCAACGACGGCACGACAGACGTCGACCTGTATCCGCAGGAACTGCCCCGCATTCCCGCATCGCGTTTAAGCTTTGTGCGCGGCCTTAATCGCATGATTCTCGCACCAGACCAACCGAATAAGTTTTTCATCACGTGCACCACACGTGACTTCAAACCTTTCGACGGCGTCAGTGGCTTTGCCAACGTGGAGAATGACCGGTTCAAGAATAGCCTTGATGAGTACGCGCCGTACGACGCGGAGAAGGACTCATTTTTCCACCCCATCGCGATTGACAACTTTACTGAATACGAGATGCGCGCGTTTCTGCGCTTCGCCATCAACTCTGGCGAGTTGGCCGGGCTTGGCTGGGGACCCATGTGGCACTACTCGAGCGACTTTGAGCGCAAGCTGTACAAGATTGGCTTCATGTCCGATCGAAACCCTCAGCGCGTCATTGATCACTATCACCAAGAGTTCGTCTGGCGCTACGAGTATCAACGCACGCGGCAAAAGCAGTACCTTCTCAATCGTCGTTCCGCTGGACATCGTGCACAGATGAATTGAGAGCCCCACACTTGGTGTTTTCCAAGATTCTTGGCTCTCTGTTGTTTCCCATTTCATGTCCCCAACGTGTTGTTGTTGTTGTTTGTGTGTCGCCGTGCCGAACCTTGGCTTTGGAAGGAGAGAGATGACAGCGGAAGCAAGAACAGGGAATGAGGGAAGACACTTACGCACGAGAAGGTGGCTGGCCAAAGGTGCTTGGGCCAGCGTGTGTTCGCATCCAGCTCAGTGTGGCGAAGCGTACGAATTACTCTCAGTGCTAGAGTCTCCTCACTATTGGGGTGTAAACCAAGAATGACAGCAATCACGACAACCGCAATAGCGAAGCGGCGTGCCTCACGTGATTTAGCCATGCCACTGCTCACGCTGAGGGTCTTCACTCTACAGTATCGTGAAGCGTACTGGTGACGGAACGTACATGTGCACACAAACGTACGACCATCATTCGCACTGTACCGCGCTGCTAGTAGGAAGCACCCAATTAATGAACGTGGCCACTGACCGCTACTGTGCGTCAGTGCCTGCGCGGCGAGTCCCACAAAAGCCTTTGCCAACCTGTCCCTCTATGTTAGTTCCGTCTCGAGACTATCTCCACAATACGATCGCGTTTAGATCGTGCCTTGAAGTACTCCTCTATTATCGTTGTCCTCTCTTTCTCTCCCACTCTCAAGATTGAACACAGCACGCAACTGTGCGGTACAACTTCCTTTCTTTGTTCTCGTCTTCCCGTCTCTCTTTCACGCACACAAACACACTTTGTGTGCGCTTAGGTGTATCCCCCCCGCCTCTCCCACGTCATGACCAAGCAGCGAGCACATCAGCGTCAGGCGCCAGTGTACCGCAACTTCGACAGTCTGAAGCAGTTTTACGGTGCGGCTGCCTTTTCCACAAACGAGCGGAAAGCGTTTCTTCCACACTACGTGGGCCCTCACAGTCGACGGACTGCACTGAGTAACTTCTACATGGTGGGCGCGTCCAGGGAGCAGCTGGTATTCGAAGCAATGAACACGTTTACACCCACGGCGTGCACTCAGGAGGTGAGTGATTTGATGCTCGAAGTATCAGAACTCGTATCAACGTACTATGATACTTTGGATGAACTTAACGCACTGCGACAGATGACAGGGAAGTAGCACAGCCCTCCGCTGCTTGCTCCCATGCATCTCTACGCTCACGCGCGTCAACGTCAGCAGAGAACGCATTCTGATTTCGGTCCGTTGACTTTGTTGCCTGCATCACTTTGAGCTATACTTTTGCATCACTACCATCGGTGTGCACACACACACACACACACACACACAAGCACAGCAAAAGAAACAACAAGAACAATAACAATAACAACAACAAAAAAAAAAAAAACAGTGACCGCGCGTTGGTCGCGGCGTGTGTGCGCGTGTCTGTCTGCGCCGTTGTGAAACGGTCGTACACTGCTGGTTCGTACAGTCATTCCTCTCTTTGAAATACACAAAATAGTGGAAGTGCAGGATATCTCACATTGCGACTCGGTACACTTTTTCTAAATCCCTATTTCTAGCTTTACCGCGCGCGTTCAGGTTTGCCTTTGTTTACGGGATGCTCCATGATCCTCGCTACCTTTTCCGACCCTTCGACCCCTCTACTCATCTGCCCGCCTTCCCCTCTCTCCTTTTTTTTTGCTTGCATATCGATACATCGAACAACAACGACAATAATTTAAAAAAAAAAAAAACCAGCGAAGTAGAACAGCACCGAGTGCAAGTTGAAGTGATCCAGCGTACATCACTTATCACTGCAATGGATCTTATTGTGAGCAAGGCCAAAGCCATCCGAAAGGGTGAGAAAATGCCCATTGCGGAAGTCATGGACGCACTGGGGGCTGTCACGGAAAAGCTGAAGGGTTGGAATAGACTCCAGCGGGTCACTGGGCAGGCCGTCATTGTCGGCCCCATTCGAGGGCACGCATCTGATTTCGCCCACTACGTCCTCCACGATATTCTCCCCAGTCGAGCGTCACGGAACATCGTGATGCTTGGCAACTACGTCGATGGAGCACACCAATCAGTGGAGGTGCTCTATCTCGTGGCACTTCTTTTCCTCCACTCGAAGCGACGCGTTATTCCGCTTGTTGGGCAGCATGAACTGTACTACCCAACAACACCGGAGTTTTTTGGATCTCTGCGGAACGAATTGCTGCTGCGGTGCATGCGTATGGAGGCGAGTGCAATGGAACACTATGAGCGTGAACTCAAAGCCTTCTTCTCCGCTCTACCTGTCGCCTGCGTCATCGACAGCAAGTTCTTCTGTGTGGCAGGTGGCCCAGCCTCCGAGTACCGCTATCTGTGCGACATTGAGTCGCAGCCTTCGCAGGAGGCACTCGCTGAGTTCATTGTCAACGAACCGATGGACGAGGACGAGGAGCGTGTTGCAGGTGGCGGTGCGTTCATCGCCTCACCCACAAACGAGCTCTCATTTCGCTTCACGTTCAACGCAGCGTGCAACTTTGTAAGCCGAAATGGACTGGTGTGCATGGTGGTGGGCACCGAGTACCACATCAGCCGCCCTGAGTACGATAGCTTTTCTCGCCCCAACCACTACAAGGAGTCCATGTACTTCCCTGGATTTATGCTTGGCCGAACTAACCCCGAGACGCATGTACCTGCTGTGCTTACCATCTTTTCCGCCCCTTGCTTTTGCGGCGTGAATCGCAACAACGCCTGCTTCGTCACTATTGCTAATGAGCGTCGTCTAGAGGTGCGCGAATTGAAAGCGTACCCAAAGAGACCCTTCATCACACCTGGCGCCCAGGATCACGCCTTCTCGTGGGCCCAGCCCATGCTAGAGAGAGCCCTGTGCGGAGTTTGCCGTGAAATGATCTTCGGCGCCCTGCCTGAGAAGAAGCCAACCCCTGAGAGTGCACACTACCAGCGCGTCGAGCGTGTTATGACGGACAAGATGCGCAGGATGTGCCGGCTGCTCAAAATGCACGACCTGCCCCTGCCTGACCTCCCACTGAGAGAAACACCTGCCGTCTCACAGAAGCAGACACCGCCGTGAGCACACTGGCACTGTACTTGTTTATGTGTGTCTGTGTGTCTGTGTGTGTGTTTTGGAGGCGAGTGTGTGCCGTCATTTGGCAACCTCTCCCACTCGCCCCATGCAGAACTGTCGTCATGCGAATGCGCACAGTCTGGCCTTCCTTCTCTCGTCAATGTGTTCCCCTCTCATCTTGCTTTTGTGCACGACTTTGTCTTTTTCCATGTCGCATCTCGCTCTCCGGACTCCAGAAGTCCGCGCGTATTTGCATTGTTTGCGTTGTTTACTTTTTTTTTTTCTCAGCCTCTGCCTCTTCGCTTCTTCTTCTTCTTGCGGCCGATGCGCAATCCAAGTGCGGTACGTAAGATATAATTGGAAAAAAAAAATGGGGTAGCAGGCGGCACCCCTCAACGAAGAGCGAAACAAAAAAAAAAAAACAGTGGCAAAGAGGTGCACAGGCACCAATATTACCGTTGATGCATCCTTCCGTGTATCTCTTCGCCAAAAGCGAGACCCGTCGCATGTGATGGCCTGCCCCTTTCACTCCATGTCTCCTCACATTTACGGGACTCGCCTGTTTCGTGTGCCTAGCATGGCGAGTACCGCGTTTACCACTACAGACAGGGACTGCTTCAAGGCCGCGATCGATGACACGCTCTCTATACTCCTAAGCTGCTTGAGCACCAGTCTCTCTTTCTCTCGTTCTGCTCGTATTCTCCACCTACTGACCACGAAAAAAAAAACACCAATTCTCACACGTCCGTATACGGTTTTCCTGACAGCTCCGCACACAACAGTGACCGCACACTTGTGTACACATGTCCCGACTACTTCCTCACTACAGCAAAGGCAAGACCGCCTTTCTCTGCGTGGATTTGCAGACAGCATTCACCAAGCATTTTGAGCTCTTCCAAAACTACGTATTTGTGGCCAATCGGTTCGCACGCGCAAGCGAAGCGTTACCCGAACACACGAAGTACATCGCCACAGAGCAGTACCCCAAGGGTCTGGGACACCTCGTTCCCGACATTAAGCTGCCGCCATCCGCTCTGGTTTTTGAGAAGACCCGTTTCTCGTGCCTGGTGCCTCCTGTCGTGGAGGCACTGTCTGACGTCGACAACGTCGTCATTTTCGGTATCGAGGGGCACGTGTGCGTGCTCCAGACAACCGCCGAGCTGCTGGACATGAAGAAGCGCGTGTTCCTTTCCATGGACGGCGTGGGAAGTCAAAAGAAGACGGACCTCAAGTACGCGCGCAAGTTGATGTCGACGTGGGGCCCCGACTGCGTTCTGACCACGTCTGAGTCTATTCTCCTCCAAATGGCAAAGGACGCGAAGGACCCCAACTTCAAAAAGTTCTCTGCCATGCTCAAGGAAACATATCCCATCGCCATTTGAGGTGATGAACGGGCGAAAGGGAGAGCGAGAGAGACTGAGGGAGGGTGGACTGACAATCGAAGAACTCGATACAAGGTTCACTGTTACGCAGGGAGCACTCTGCCGTTGAGCGTGTTTCGCTGCCTGCAGATCGACGCGAAATACGAAACGCTCTCTCTCTCTTTCTCTGAGAAAACGCAAAGACGGGCGTGCACTGTCGTGACAGAACGAGCACGGACGGGAGCGATGTGCGCATCGTACTCTTTGGTGCAAATTATTGTGAGGTCAAGCTGAGCGCTGTGTGCTGTCATTCTGGTACCCCTCCTTCGTGTGTCTCGCGTTCTCCAGTCTTCTTCCCTTTTCCCCTCACTGTTGGCGTTCTACTCAGTGCGTTTTTTTTTTTTCTTTTTCGATTCTTTTCTTCTCTCCTGTTATCGTGTTTGCGTTCTTGCGATGGGTAGAGCAGGCAGGAGGCAGAGCGCGACGTGATCGCTCGGTGACGCATCCTCTTCCTGTCGCAGACCATAACTCTCCACTGGCTCAAAAAAAAAAAAAAAACTGCGAGTCCCGAAAGAGAAAAGAAAAAACAGTTGTCGTGAAGCGAGGCTCTGATGCGCGCGTCCCGACTTGTGTCCCACACATGGATCAGATACCGGTCTTCTCGTGGACCGGAGACCGGCTTGGCATTTGAGCGCTCTCTCTCTCTCTTCCAGTCGTTGTCAGCGGCTCATCGTCGCTGCGGCTGCTGTGGCGACTGTTGCTTTGCGTGAGGCTCGCATACGTCTACCAACCACTTCCACACTTCCTTCTTTTTGTCCTTACATTAACACACACACACAATCACACACACAACTGCGTGTTCAAACACACGACGCCGATGATCACTCCACGAGTTACGTGCTGGGACGCCGATACCTGCTGCACACGCTCAACCCGAAACAGGATACCAACCACTCTCTCACTGTGCACAAGAAAGAACCTCCATCGCCCTCTCTTGAGGTAGAGAGAGAAAACTAAAACGAGAACAAAGTGCGCTGCACACACGCCTGTCCTCTTCATGAGTGGTGAATTCTCGTTGTTGCAGCACCTTGGCGTGTCTGTGCAAGACTCAGCTAGAGACCTGCAGCCTTCTATGGGCAACCGCAACGAGTGCCGTGTCTGGTCACCCGTGCGCCGACCACCACAGCGCGAGGGCGTCCGTGTTCGGGAGCAGCCGCAGCGCGCTAGGCCCGCCAGTTGCAAAAAGTACGCTGACCCTGCGAATAAGGTCCTTCTCGGCCACGAGGACGGCAAGGAGGTGGAGTACGTCATTTACAACGCCAAAGTGCCTTCCATTTACGGCATCAATAAACAGCTTGCCGATGCGCGACGGAGAGAGCAGGCGGCGCAACAGGCCCACGACCGCGCGACGGCACAGCCGCCCGTCACGTTGGAGGACAACACGCGCGATGCGAGTCGTCGACAGCTACTTAGTGAGCTCCACCGCGTCAACCTTGAGCAGGCCCAACAGAAGCGTGAGGAACGGCAACGAGAAGACGCACGCCGAGCGGCGAGGGAGGCCGACCAGCTGCGTGCGCTCGAGGCACAAGAGCAACAGGCCAACGACGTCGCGCGCGCACGCCGACTGGCACAGCAGCAAGCTATCGATGAAGCCAACCGAAACATGGCGCAGCGGCGCCGTGAGGCAGATGCGATCGCTCGTGAAGCTGAGCTCGCCTACGCGGCGCAGCCATTCATCTCCGCAAAAGACGACGTTGACTACTCCGAGGCGTCAGCGCGTCGTGTACGCACGCTGATGGAGGAAAACGAGGCTTTGGCCGCGTGTGCACGCGAAAGGCGCGAGAGGGAGAAGGCTCTCGATGACATGTACGCGCAGCGCATGCTTGCTCGCGCGGAGGAAGAAGAAGCGAGCGAAAAGGCCGCAGCGGAGCGTACCCGACGCCAAGCACGTGCGTACGCAGAGGAGATGGAGCGAGTAGCAGCCGCTCGCCGGCAGGAGGCCGCACGTCAGCGTCGGGCAGAGGTATGCCCTGTCTTCTTAGCGCCTGATAAAGACGAGGAACAATCAGAAGCGCGCCGCGCACAGACTGCGGAGGCGATCCGCGAGGAGAACCGCCGCTTGGCCGAACAAAAGCGCGCCGCAGCCCTTGCACAGGCCGAGAGGGAGAAGGCGTTGATGCATATGCTCATCGAGGAGGACGCGGCCGCCGAAAAACGCGAGCGCGATCGACAGGCGCTCAAGAAGGCGAAGGGGCAAGAGGAGTACCGTGTTGCAATGGAAAGGGCGATCGCCGCCAAACAAGCGCGACGTAGTGCGGAGCGCGAGGCCCGCTCAGAGCCCGTGCCGCTCCTCTTCGGTGATTCGCAGGCGGAGATGAGGGAACTAGGACGAAAGCGCAAAGAACAGCAGCTGGCGGAAGAGCAGCGCATGGTTGCTGAGGAGCGCCGTGCTGCACGAATTCAACGGGAGGCACGACAGATCGAGGCGGAGCGCGCGGCACTTGAGGAAGAAGCGCGCGCCGTAAAGCGCGATGACATGCGTCGGCGCGAGCGGCTGGCTTCTGAGCATGAGCGGCTACGACAGGATCTGGAGGAACAGATGGCACGCCGCCGTCGTGAGCAACAAGAGAAGAGTGGCCTAGATGGGGCTGGTTGTGGTGTGAACCGTGAGCCGGTCATCCCACCGCGTGAGCTCTACCGATGCCCCGTCACTGGGAAGCTACTTCCCGCTGAGGCCTTTGACTTTGGCCGCGCCCACTAGAGCACAAGATGCATAAAAAGAGAAACGGAAGAGCAGCCTCCCCAGCGAATAGGGCTGACCTTTTCTTTTCTGTTCTGCTCTGTTGTTCTCCATCCCCTCTTTTCATTGTCTTTGCGTACACGGTACGCTCGCATTGCACTGGAGATGCGTCACTCCATTAGACAGCGTTAGATCGGATTATTGCTTTGCTTTGTACGTGTGTGTGTGTGTGTGTGCTGTTGCTTTGAACGCCTAGCGTTTCTCCGGGGGCAGACACTCTTACAATTTCTCCCGCTCATGACACCTTTCGCGTTGCTCAGATGACAATCAAGTCCGTGAAAGGAAGACACCAGCCTACTAATCGAGACCTGAAGTTCCATCAGCGTTCCTGGTCTCTCGTTCTTCACCATATGCTCCACCTTGCGCTGTGTCGCGTTGGCTGCCAATATGTCAGGTGATCACTGCCGTTTCCTGGCCGTTTTAAGGCGCGCAGCCGCATCACCCAGAACCGTTCCTTCCAAGACGGTTATGACACTGCTTTACTTCAGTTTACCGATATGCCATTGCACACGTGCGTTCGCCGTTCCTCCTTCCCCCTCAATCAGACTCCAGCCGCTTTTTCTGTCCACGCTCTCTCTCTCTCACTCTCACACTCTCACCCTGACTCTCTCATCTGCACAGTGCTATTTGTTGCTGCACGCCTTGTCTTCACTCACCGTAAGATACCTTGCAGACCAGCCAAACGCATAAACAGCATCTTTTTATCATTCAGAGCTACCCCTGTAGTCGCGCTCACGCATCTCTCTCTCTCTGTACACATATAGTTCCCCTGGCCTATCGATTCTTCTGCCCACCCACAACAAATCAAGTAAAAGACACCTTGCTCAGATGATGAGCCCTGACAATGAAGACTTGCTCGCGTGGATTGACACGTGGGCTGACTGTGCGACACTGCGTGCGCAGCTGCTCGCCGTTGAAGATCAATGGCAGCACGCTCTCCCTCATTGTGTCCGCGATGTCGGCCGACGATGGTCACTTGCGATCGCGTGGGTATGCATGGCTGGTCTTATCGGTTTGTGTGTGTTTTGCGCTACGCCCACCGTCGCGATCGAAAAGGCAGTCCTCGCTCACTTGTAAAGAAGCGTCGACAAGCGTGAACAGATCGTGTCTGGTGTCACTGACGTTGAGGAGAAGGCTTTCCTCGTAGCGAAGCGAGACTCGTCATTTACTTTATTTATTTTTCTGCTTCTTTTTCTGTTTCTGTTTCTGCCCTTTTTTTTTCCGCCTCTCTCACTGCTCATTGCGGGCCTCTCTCGCAATCGTTTTCTTTATCATCCGCTTTTTTCTTTTTCAAATCTGGCCAAACCATCCACCATAACAGATATACTTTGATGACGTATCGGGGTGTCTCCGCGCCCCGTCGTCTGCCACCACAAAATCTCCCACATTCTCACCGGAGAAAAGAGCCCAGAGCCCATGTGCCTGCGGGCCTGCTTGAAATGCCGAATGCCCTCCTCATCTCTCCGTCTTGACACGCCTCCAATCCTCTGTCGACAATCTTCCTACATGGAGAAACACCATATAGCCACAAGAACCGACGTGCCATCGCATCTTCACATCCACGCAAACAGACACGGGCTCTCAGATATACACGTACGCTGCAAGAACCTGGGCTTTGGTTCGCCTTCACCGCTCTTGTCCATAATTTGTTTGATCGCGAGCACGATGCAGTCTGTGCTGCCATACACAACGAACCCTGACCGAATGGTTGGGTGCGAGCGAATGAAGCTCATCAACCCGAACTCGGCCAGTATGACGGGCCCGTACGTCAACCTCCACGAGCCGAAACTGGTCATCGGTGGGCTTCTTCACAAGTGGGACGCTGACGCCGCCGGCTCCTTCCTCGCCGCACCGAAGCTCGTTCAGACGTGGAATCTCTCCTGGACCGAGGACGAGGCACACTGGGAAGAGAATGTGCACCGCTGCGTGTGCCCCGAAGAGGTGGAGGATCTTCTCCCCTCCAAGTGGATCGGCTACCGCCTACAGAGCGACGTCGACGAAACACTGGCGCGTGTCTGCAAGTTGTGCACGGCACTTGTGGACCGCTTCGTGGCGCTTTCGCAAGGGGACAACGCCAGCGTCTCGACGGCCAAGTGGCGGCAGCACCAGGCGCTCTACGACCGCCTTGGAGCCGTGATGGAGCTCCTCGAGGCGTCCATCGGCGAGGCCGTGCCTATTCTTAAACTGAGGGATCCCGAGTTCATTCGCGACTGCTGGGGCCAACTTCAGGACGAGGAGAGGATGGAGATTATGTCCGCCCTCGGCAACGCAGAAACAGAGCAGTAGCGCCGAGTGGAAGCATAGCTGCGCATAAAAAAAGAGCTCTCCTCCTCCTCCTTGTTATTAGATTGAGTATATTTACCTGCCACGTTTTCGATTAGATATTTTGACTGATAGAATCACACGTGAATCTTCCACGACAGCAAAAATGAAAATGAAACGACGTGCTGCGGCGTTCAGGCAGACCTGCAAACGCGAAGAAGTATGGCTGGACGTGTGAGCGGCAGCCCGCACGTGCTGCCGTGTTGGATGGTACGTGTGTACCCGCCTCGCTTAAGAACGGTAATAGTGTAGTGTGCCTTTGCGCGTTTTTCCTCGTGTGACCAAGATCCAACGTACACATGGTGTCCCCGTTCCAATGAGCCGCCTCTTCCCTCGTTTTTTACTCAATTCCTCCGCTCGCATCCCGTGCCTCTTTCCCCTTTAACTCCTTCGTTTCGTTGCTGCGCGTACGTCGCGTCGCGTAGGAAACCATCGCGACAGTATAGCGGACGATGCTTCGACTCTCCAGACGGTGGCTCCTCACGTTCGAATCGCTGGCGTGCCAGGGCATATTCGACCCCGCGCAGACGTCCGCACCACCGCACGCTATCGCAGCGAGTGCCGCGCAGGAGTGGGCACGCATCGCCTCAGATGCCCCGCTACCGCTGCCGGTGGCGGCTCCGCTCATTGTGTCCAGCCTACGCAGTGGTGATGTGGAAGAGGCGGCCGCGAAGCTCGTGACGCACCCTCACTCGTCTAGTGTCCTTGAGGCCGTCCTGACAGAGCTTTGCGCGGACGCGTCGTCCGAGACGCTCCCCCGGTTGGAGCGGTTGCTTGAGCTGCTACGCTCTTCTACACCCACCGCCGCCACCGCAGTGCTCCAGGCCATGGCGCGGGTTGCAGCCCGCGTGCCAAGCGCGTCCACCGTGGAGGCGGCGCAACGGAGCCCAAACGTGACGTCCCTGTCCACCGCGCCGATGTCCCCCACGGCACGTGTACGCCACGCTATGGTGCGGCAGGTTCGTTTCGAACCCAGTACGGCCGCTGCACTGCTGCAGCCACTCTGCGCGGTCAGTGCACCTGTGACGCACGACGTCGATGATGTGATGGACACACTGCGAATAGCTACCAAGGGCGGAGGTGTCGTGCACCCCAGTGCGCTCGCAGCCGTGCTGCTGCTGGTGGCTGCCGCTGGTGATGTCCGTCACGTGGCCTCGCTGTGGGGATGGATGCAGCACACGTCTGTGTGCTGGGACGTTGAAGCGGCCTCCGCGGCGATGGGCGCCTTTTGTGAACTGGGTCGCCTGCAAGACGCGGTCATGTGCATGCAGAGCCTTGCCGAAGTGGGCTGCGATCCGTCTCCGGTGGCACAGCTCGCACTGCTCCAACTGCTTGGTCACCAGCGCCCGCCGATGCCCGAGTACGCGCAACAGCTGGTGACGCACTGGTATCCGCAGCCGCATCTGCTTTGGGGAAGCGATGATGGCGCGGTCGAGAAGGTTGGTCTCGCGCTGCTGTCACTGCTTCACGCTTGCCACGACGCAGATGGGCTAGAGAACGCGCTGGTGGACGCCTACGGGGTCCTCAAGACACAGTCACCGCAGCGGCTCTTCGACTCGTTTCTGGCCTCCCCCGTTGTGACGGCGATCACACTGGACTATGCCTCGTCTCCGCCTCTCAATGCAGCGCACTGTGCAGAGACGCGTCGAGAGACGAAAAAGCAGGTCACCAAGGAGGTCGCAGATCTCCTCTTCTGGCTGCCAATCACACAACTCAGCGCGTTGTGCGCCTCTCACGGGCTGCCATCGGCACCTGTCCTCGCAGGGCTCGCCGTGATGGGCCACGCGCTCGGAGAGGACAAGGCGGTGTTGGAAGCGTTCTCTGCCATTGCACTCGATGCAGCCGTGTTCGCACAGGTTAGCCGCACGGTTGCCGAGACGCCTTTGGGGCGTGGAGGCGCATCTGACGAGAAACTCCGATGGATTGAATCGCTCGCCCGTGCGTCGGGGCTTGTAGTCCCGGAGGAAGTGCGCCTGTGGCTGGAGCTCGTGGCGGCGAATCAGGCCCTCTGACCTGGCCCGTCCGTGACCGTGACCGTGACCGTGACTGCAAGTGGGAGAGGCACTGGCAACGGGCGTCATAACGAATTTGGCGGCGCAAGATCGTGCACAGATCCACAACATGGCAACGAAAAAAAAAAAAAAAACGTACACAAGTGACGAGAAGAAAAGAAAGAAATCGTCACGAATCGAACCATCTCGTGCACACCTTCACGCATGCGCGCTTCTATCTCACAAACCTCTTTTGCGTCCGCGGACTTGCTCATTCGCTGACACAGCTTGTCAGAATAGGGACACGTTGAAAGCACCCGCGTTGTCGAGCTTCTGTGGACGCTATCTTCTCTACGCGCCCCTCCTGCCATTTCCTATTCGGATCGCTCATCTCTCTCTCTCTCTATCCCATTCCACTTGTGGTGTGCCCGTGTCTGTTGACACAGTAGAGCGAACTGAGAACCCAGTCGGCGATAAAACGATCAAGTGGTGGAAAAGATAAGTCAAACCGACCGTAGCACACACACGCACAAGGCAGGTAAAACGGAGAGGCCAGTATAAGGTAGCCCTTCATGTCTGTTTCCGACAGCCTCAAGAACTTCGGCTTGCTCTGCCAGCAAGTCACAGGCGAGTCGTCACTTCGCGTAAAGAGTGAGCTCATCAGTGGATTTATATCACGCTACACTGGTGACCTGGAGCTTTTATTGAAACTGCTTCTCCCCAAGTACACGAGCCGCATTTATTACACCCAAGAAAAGCAGCTATTTCGCGTCTTGTCCACAGTCCTCAAGGTGGACGAAGAGGCGCTGCGGAACACGTGGAACCGCAATGGCTGCATCGCGGAGACAGCACAGAAGTACTTCACGCCCACGGTCTCGGTTGACCGCGATGGCTGGTGTGCAATGGACTTGCCCACCTTCGACGCCTATCTGGACAAGATGGCTGCCGCGTCCAACGAGGTGCAGAGGGTACAAGTGATTACGGAGCTCTTTCAGAATGCCTGCACGCACACGGTGTACTTGTTTTTCCGCGAGGTTAAAATGGATCTGCGCCTTGGTGCCGGGCTCCGTGTCGTACTCAACGCCCTCCACCCCAGTGCCTACGAGCTCTTCCAGCACTGTGCCAACGTGCAGGAGGTCGTGCGTCGCGTCCGCGCCGGCGACACAGACAGCCAGTCAACGGCGGGCCAAGAGGCAGTGCTGGTCCTCTCCGACGAGCAACTAGGCACGGCAACGGGCGGTGAGGGCCCTGTGGTGACTGCGGGGACGCGGACGGGTCGCACAGGTGCGCCGCCGTCTCCCTCGCCAGCGCGCGGCGTGCGTGCGGGACGCGTGGACGCGCGTATCCAATTTGGCATCCCCCTTGCACCCATGCTGGCGGCCCCAGCCAAGGGCGTCGAGGAGGTGCTGGCCAAGTGCCCGAACGGTGCGTTCTCCGAGGTCAAGTACGATGGCGAGCGCATTCAGATCCACAAGCAAGGCCGAACCATGCACTTCTTCGCGCGCTCTCTGAAGCCAATGCGTCCGGACAAGTACGCGGGTCTGGAGAGCTACTTGGAAGAATCCATTCAGGCGCAGGACTGCATCCTCGACGGGGAGATCCTGATGGTCGATATCAAGACGTCCGTTCCACTTCCGTTTGGTACACTCGGCAAGCACAAGAAGACGCAGTTCGCCTCTGCCTGCCCTTGTGTGTTCCTCTTCGACATCCTCTACAAGGACGGCGAGACGCTGCTGTCGCTGCCGATGGAGCGTCGCCGTGAGCTTCTCAAAGCGTCCGTGAAGATGATCCGCAACCGCGTGATGTTCTCCGAGCTGTGTCTTGTCACCGGCGACATGGCGAAGCGCCGGGCAATTCTCCAGCAGCACATGAACCGCGCCATCGCGGAGGGCCTCGAGGGTCTCGTTGTCAAGGACCTCAAGAGCGTCTACGAACCAAGAGCACGGCACTGGCTGAAGATCAAAAAAGACTACTTGGACGGACTGGCGGACTCGGCGGACCTACTTGTGCTCGGCGCGTGGTATGGCAGTGGCAACAAGGGAGGGCAGCTCTCGACGCTCCTAATGGGCTGTGTGGATAGTGCGGTGCCGGCGGGACACCCAGGACGGTACAAGACCGTCTGCAAGGTGGGCAACGGACTCGATGACATCGCCGTCACCATACTTACCAAAAAGTACAAGGAGACAATGGCACCGGCCAACGGCGCGGCTCCTGCGTGGCTGGAGTGCCACACCATGCACACCCCGGATGTCATCGTGAAGGACCCGACGCGGGCGGATGTGATGGAAATCATTGGTGCGGAGTTCTCCATCACCCAGCACCACACCGCCGGACTCTCCATTCGCTTTCCCCGTATTCTGCGCGTTCGCAGTGACAAGACGGTGGACACGGCGACCACGAACCAAGAACTGCTCACCCTCTTCCGGATCTCCAAGGAGCGGGTGACCTCGGCCGGGCTCGGCGACGCACTGCCCTTGCAGGACGCCTACGTGCGACTGGAAGGCCTCGACAACAACGAGGAATCGAACGGTGCACCACCCAGCGCACTGGCAAAGAACGCGGCCACCGTCTCGCCCGCAGCGAACGCGCCCTCTGACGTGACGCCAGCTCCAGTCGAGGCGGGGACGACGCGACTTCACTATGTGCCGCACGGCGACGCAACGCGCCCAGAGCGGCCTGCGGCGGAGTCACTGGTGCTGTGCCACAGCTCAGCCGTCGGTGGGCACTGGTCGTCGCGTGGCTTCATGGGTAGCGTCACGCGCACATTCGGTCCCACTGCTGACCGCGCCTACACGCAGTCGGTTGGAAAGCGTCAGCTCGGTGACGTCATTGTCACGGAGGTGGGCGACAGCACGCGACCCGGCCGCGTCTTTGTAGCCACCATGATGGCGCAGGCAGCCGCCACCACGCGCGGGGCAGTGCCGGCCGTCGACACCGCTGCGCTCGATAGGTGCCTGAGCAAATGCGCGGACTTCGCCGCCAAGAACGCGGCGTCGCTGCATGTGGTGCGGCCACCCGACGAAACGGGTATCCAGTGGCCGCACGTACATGCTCTCCTCCTGGCAGAGGGCCTGCGGAACAACCTCACCGTCGTTGTGTACGGCGCGGCACCGCCGGATTGGCCTGCGCCAGCATCCCCGTCGCCATCGGCGACAGTCCCTACCGCGACGGCGGCGGTCTCAACCGCGCCGAAGGAGGTGTCGACGAGTGGAGCGAACCCCACCCCGCTACCGTCCCCCGCTCTCGCTCCGATAGCGGTGACGGGGACGAGCAGCAGTCCCGCAACAGCCGGGCACAAACGCCGTCGCGAAACCCCTGTCGAGCCTTCTGCTGAGGTGGCGGCAGTGGCGGCAGTGGCGCCTGCACGACGCGCATCTCTCCCGACCTCGTGGTGGTCACTCTTGAAGGAGGTGCGCGCTCTCCTCATTGTGTCCGACAGCGCGGAAGAAGACGCCCTGCGTGGCGCCATCGCAATGTTGGGAGGCACTGTGATCAATACGGCCACAACTGTGCCGGCAGCTTCGGTGCTCGCTTCGGTCGACTGTACGCACGTTATTATCTCATCGAAGGCGGATATCTCTGTGGAGGCGGCTGAGCAGACGCTGAATCACAGCGACTACGCCGCGCTACGCGTCGTCATGGGCGACTGGGTTCTGGACTGCCTTGAGGACGGCGTGCTGTACACGGAGGCCATCTACCACCCCCGCTGCCGCCATGTGCTGGAGGGCTGCCGTCTGGTGCTTTCCGATGCCCTCGAGGATCGCAAGGGTGTGCGACGTCTGGCCCAGCTCATGGGTGCGGTTATCCACACGGAGTGGAAGATGATTGGGCGGCGCAGCACGCACTGCATCAGTCCCTCCTGGGGCACCGTCGCTATGGAGGTGTTCGAGCTCGGCGGCCGTGTCGTCTCCCCTCAGTGGATTGTCGACTGCGCGGTGGCGCAGACAACCGTGCCCGTGCAGTCGTACCTGCTGCCTCGTGACCAGCAGCCCGGATATCATCCTCAAAAGAGCGGGGGCTCTCGTGCGAACGCGTTGGAGGGGTTGCTGTGCGGGTTGCGCATCCACGTGTGTCCTCAGAGCTTCTCGCTGGCGATGAGGCATGCCTTGGAGATGGCGATTCGACAAATGGGCGGACTTGTTGAAGCCACCAGCGCAGCCGATGCGCAGTACTGCATCATGTCAGGCTCTCAGTTTGCAGCGGCAGGGAGTGCACTCTCACCGGCTCTCCGCTACCGTTGTGTGAGTGCGCAGTGGCTCTTCACGACGGCACGACGCAAAGCACTTCAGGATCCTTCCCCGTACCTCCTGACGCAGCAGGCCAACACCAAGCTCGGTGAGCCGCGCCTGTCAAGCCAGCTTGGTGTGAGCACTGCACTGGACGAACTGGGCGAGGTTTCAGCGGAAAACATGCATGACGAGGCCGACGGCGATGATGGTGCGAGCGCGTCTTCCTCGTCCACGGAAACGTACGTCGAGGATGAAGACCGGGATGCGCTCTGAGGCGTTCGTTCGCTTTGTGCTGATGACTGTAGACTGCTCTTGTTTTGAAGAGCGAGAAGAAGCAAGGCGATATGTCACGCTGTGGGCTCTCGCTCTCTTCCATATCTCATTTTCTCTCCTTTTGTTGAGCAGTCGTCCTATGCTCCTTTCTTTCGGTGCTCAGGTCTGCCGTGTCGCTGTCAGTGGCGGTGATCCGTCTCACCTTTCTTTTTGCTCTTCTTTTCTCGCGCGCGTGTGTGTGCGAGGCTTGTGTGCACACATGCGTGCATCCGCTCAGGTCAAACACTCTGTTCCTCTTTCCGTCCACACACACACACACACACACAAAGACACTTTTGTTTCTTTTTTTCAGGCAAAAACTCAACTCGCGTGTGCATCACCCCGCGGCCCCTTACCTTCTCCAACGGCTTTTGTGCCTCTCTTCACAACATTGCGATGCGTGTTGTGTCTGTGCTCGTATACCAGTGCGGTCACCGACATCACCGACATCACCGTTCCGTACGTCCCTCCTTCGCCTCGCGTCCTCCGCTTCTGTCATCTTTCCCGTGTGTGCGTCGATCTCTTCTGTCTTGTCTCGTGCGCCGTGTGTGTGCAGGTATCCATCGCGCTGCTTCATCGGCCGTTTGTCTCTAGTCCTCCTTTTTGCCATCTCACTCTGCTGCCGCAGTGCTAGGACTCGGTCACACGATTGAACACCTTCACGCACTCACCGCAGCCCTGAAAACGGAAGAACAGGTGCGCTCCTGTGCCGGTGAGTCCTAGCACCGCACCCACCTCAACAAGCAAAGAGAAGGAACACATAGAATCATGTCCGAGCCCTCTGCAGCGCCGAGCCTTGACAACCTGCACAAGCTGCAGCTGTTCCGCACAACGTTGGTGAGCTTTTTAGACTGGCGCAATTTCAGTGAAGTCGTGATGGGGTGCTACGTGCGCGTGCTGCTCGAAATGCGCAGTGACGACCCGCGCCGAGAGAACAGCGACCATTATTACATCGCCTGCGTCAAGGGCGCCAGCAAGGGGCCGACGTACAGCGGCTTTTCTGCCGATGGCGCGACGACGGAGTGGCATATCGTGATTGAGCTGCCGCCGTGCTTCCGCTCCACTCAAAATGGTAACGTGGTGCAGCTCAACTCCATCTCCAACTCACCGTTCCGCCCCGCCGAGTACCAGCAGTGGGTAGAGATGTCTGCGGACGCGCGGATCCCCTTTCTCAGCCTCCCACAGCTGCAGTTCCGCGTGGGCATGTTGAATGAACAGAAACAGCAGGCCCTCGAGCCCACACCGCGACGCCGACGCAACGGCGAGGACGCGGCGCAGGTCGCACTTCAGGAGAAGCGCATCGCCGAGCGACGTAGCGTCGTCGAGCGCGAGATTGAGGCGACGTACGTCAAACTGCCGCCCGTCGAGCAGCTCAAGACGGTGTCAGCCGAGTCGCTTCAGGAGATGGAGCGCATGATTCTCGATCTCATTACCGCCGTACGGGTCGCCATAAATGAGCGCTCCAAGTGTTTGGTGTGTCGTAACCGGGCATGTACGGAGATTTGTTACCCCTGTAAGCATCAAGTGCTCTGCAAAGACTGCGCGGCGTCGATTAGCGGCCGCTGCCCAGTGCCGGGGTGCGCCGTTCCCGTGCAGGTGACCTTCGAAGCGTATACGTCGTAGGTGGTGCGTACGTGCGCGCACGGTGGAAGGAAGTTGTCGAGGGATGAGTTGGCTCGCCGAACGATGCCGACAGACACGGCAGCTGGTGTGCAATCAACAGATCTGTGGCGAGCGTCAGGCACTTGTTGCTTTTGAAAGGAAAGAGACAAAAAAAAAATACAGAACCCAAGCTGCATGGAACGCACGCTTGTACATGATGGTTTTATACCTTGCTTGAACACACGAAACGAACAGGCCGAGCTGATTTTTGTGTTCTTGTGTCAATGCAGACTCCGCCGTCTCTGCGTTGGTTGAGTGAATTGTGATGCGCTGCGCAACGCGAGACAACCTCAGCACAAAACAAAAGATACCTGGACAGCACCAGAAGGACTCGACGGCTGAATTTCTCCTCCTCGGTGGCACTCGCTGTAGAATGCTTTGCTCTGTGCTCTTTGGTGAGCCGCTGACGAGCGGTACGCGACTCGGCCTGAGCGCGCTCATGGCGTATATCGACCCGTGTGCATTTAGGCCGCGTGGGCTCGGCCCTTGCTCTATGTCGCCTCGTTTCAGATTAGTCTGTCACTGCGAAGTCTATGCGTGAACGCGTCTCTTCACTTCTCTCGTGTACCACGCGCCACTCCCATTCCCCATATCTCTCTGTATCACACACACACACGCACATATATACTGTTCTGTTTTCTTCGCAGCTGAAGGGGAGAGAACAAACAAAGACCAAAAAAAAAAACAGGCCAGGTGTTGGCATCACGCACAACAGTGTGCACAGTGACGGTCAAAAAAGAGAAGTACCCACTCCTCACTGTCTTCTCTTGTGTGTGTGTGTATTTGAACAGCAAAAACTGTCGTCGTCACGTTCTCAACGAACGCAAAGGTGCAGGCCCACAAGTAGTCACGGCAAGTCGTTGGGTGTCGTTATGTCAGCGCTTTCTTCTATTGCTGTGCCCGCCTCACAGTGGCCGGCACGCACATCTGTGTCCGCGTGCCAGTCCTGCGGGAAGACGTTTGGTGTCTTCTCGCAGCGTGACCACTGCCAGTGTTGTGGTCGTGTCTGTTGTGCCAGCACATGTCTTGATAATCGTGTTGCGGTGCCTGGCCAAAGCAGTGGCTCACCTGTTCCGGTGTGTGATCTCTGTGCCAGCGCCATTCGACGTGTCTGGCAAGACGCAGAGGTCGCTATCGAGCGATGCCACATTCTGGAGCAACTGCTGAATGAGCAAACACTTCAATCGGAGAAGTTGATGGGCCAGTCCAAGGCCCTGCGCGTGGAGAACGAGTACCTACTCAAAGAGAAGGACAGACTAGCGACACAGCTCAAGAAGACGGAGATCGAGCTCGAGGTGGCCGCTGCGAAGGCGGCCCTCAAGGACAGCCCCTCGCCTAGTGCCAGCCCGGCAGCGTCACCCAACACCTCTTCCGCCCCCGGTGGCGCACGTGGTGGCGACAAGGGGAGGGCTGCGGCCGAGAGTGATGCGGCATCGGCTGAAGCGGCGAGCGCGTGGGAGAAGAAGAAGAGACAACTCGACATGCGGGAGGCCACGCTGCAGGAGGCGCTCAAAAAGGTGTCAGCCGACGCAGCCAAGCTTGTCAGCCAGCGCACAGCACTGCAGGAGCGCGAGCGGCAGTTCAAGGAAACGCTGACCAAACAATTCGAGCACGTCTTTAGTGAGGAGCGCGCACAGTGGGAGGCCCTCTACACGCGTCAGACAAACGACATTGTCAGTCAATTCCGCGACTGGCTCAACGTCGCACAACAACAGCAAAGCCATCGGCCGCACGACGAGTCACACACACTAGCGCCCCTCACAAGAGAGCCGATGCACACGCCTCGCTTGACCGAGGCCGAGGCGGATGCGAGAATCCACGCAGCTGTGGAAGAGGCTGAGGCGCGTCTGCGTGAGGAACACGCGTTGGCGGTTGCTGACCTTGAGCACGAGCTGCAGGACTACCGGCAAGAGCTTGCTGCGCTGAACGATAAGCTCGTGAGTGCAGCACGCGTGAATACGGACAGTATCGAGGCCGCCGTGCGTGAAGCGGCTGAAGCCGTGAGGCGCGATATGGCGGTGCAGCTTACGACGGAGCGACGGCGCTGGGAGGATGATCGTCTCATTCTCGAGAACACCGTTGAGGCCCTCAGGCGCAGTCTCCAGGAGGCCAAGAATGCCTATGCGACGCAGCCACAGCAAGGTGAGGAGGTGACAGCGGCGCTCGCCGAGGCTGAGGTGTTGCGCGAGCGCATCGCAGACCTCCAGCGTGCCAACAACGAGCTCGCCGAATCGTCAGAGCAGAAGCTGCGGCGGATGAGGGATCAGGTCACGGAGGTGCACCGCGTGACATCACGCGAGGTGTCCCAGCTCGAGGCAGCGCTGGCGCAAGAAAGGACGAGGTCTGAATCGGCACAGGCTGCGCTGAAGGCGGCACACGAGGCCGAACTGAACACTCTGCGAGAGACTCTCGCGGCCGCCAAGGCAGACACGGAGGCTGATGTTGAACAGGAGGAGAGAGCCAAGGAGGCCGCGGAGGTGCTCAAGATGTGGAAGGACGAGTGCGCGAAGCAAAAGGGCGCTCTCGAGACGCTGCGTGCAGAGTACGCTGCTGAACGAGCCGCCCTCTTACGAACCCATGAAGCGGCACTGGCCTCTGTCACGGCGGCGGCCGACGACTTGCGGGAGCAGCTCAAGACGCAGGGAACGACGGCTAGCATCGCCGCTACGGCTGCTGAGGCGCGGACCCAGCAGCGCATCGCCGAGCTTGAGGCCGCCCACGCAGCGGCTATCGCGGAGGCTAGTCTCAGCCCACCGGCGCTGCGCGAACTGTCCAACGTGTTTCTGGAAGATACGCGCCTTGCACAACGCGTCATGTTGACCGAGCACGCCCAGTCGCTTCTCACCGCCAAGGAGAGTCTCACTGCGATGGCGTCGCGCTCGCTCAAGGCGCGCCAAGAGGAGCAGGCGACCGCGGCAGCTGGCGAGCAGAAGCTTAAGCGGCTGCTGGCCTCCGCAAAGCGCCAGAGTAAGGAGTACGAGGCCCGCGCGGAGGAGCACGCCAGAGAAGCGCTGCAGAACAAGCGCGAGACGATCGCCGCGAAGGAGGAGCTGGCCCAGATAAAGGAAAAGCTGCGCCGCCAGCAGCAACAGCAGCGCAACCACAACGCGACGGCAAGCGCCATCAGCCCAAACAATGCACTCAACACGCCCGCCTCTTCCGGGCCTCTAGCCGTAGTGCGAGGCGAGCACGATGGCTTGTCATCGTTCGCAGAGCTGGATGTATTCTTGGCCGCAGCGACCTCCTGGATTGGCAGTCGGCAGCAGCTGCTCGCGACGTACGTGGAGGCCATGCAGCGGGGACCACTGTCCGATGTGACGGGCCTGTTCGGTCTTCGTTTCGCGGTCTTGGCGGACGAGGTTGAGCGGCGTCGTGAGCAGTCCCGCCGCAATGCATTGGCACTCGAAAGAACAACGAGCACTATCAAGGACCTCCAGCAAGACCTGCGCCTGCGCACAGAGCGAGTGGATAGTCGCGAGGCTGCACTCGCCGAAGCTGAATTGAGGTTGAAAGCGAAGAGGGACCGCATCCTCGTGCTTTGCCGAAGCCTCAGCACCGTGACGCAGAAGCTGAGAGAAAGACAGGTGGCCCTTAGCCAAGAAGAGACTGACGCCGAGGCCGCAGCGGTTCAAGAAGTCCAGGAACTTGACACATCTCCCAGTGCGAAGTGAGTGCGAGGAAGCATAGCGCCTGGGAGGCGTTCGTTTTGCTGTTGCGCTCTCTCTTCTTCTCTCTCCCCCCCCTCCTCTCTGAGTTTCTCTTTATCGTATTGCATCACTCGTCATCATCCTATTTCTCGGTTCTTTTGATGTTGCTGTTACGTTGGATCGCGGCTTCTTGCGTTTTCCCTCAAATGGACGCCGCCTTCAATCACTGCAGAGCATCTCTCGTGACTGCACCGTGGTGTGTCTTGTGCCTGTTTGGCAGGGCCCTTGGTCCCTCAACACACACACAAAAAAAAAAAAGATTCTCATCCACAAGGCAGCAGTAGGAGGGACGGCGCAGGCCGTACTTGACAGCGATGTGCTCCTGAGCGGAGCGCGCGGCGGGTCACTGCGCGGAGACAGGTGTGCTGTGGCACAGTCGTGTCCCGTGCACGTGCGGCGCCTAGGCTCGGCCAAGTGAACTCTGTGAAGGCACACGTCTGCTCCGATTACCGTGCGATGCACGAAGAAAAGGTAAAGTCCCCTCTCATCTCGCTCACCCCGTCCCCCGTCCTCGTTTATTTATTGCTTTTCCTCCCTAGGAGTATAGACTAAGATCGCATCATCCGCAGAGGTGCTCGAACCCTCTTGACTTTTTCGTTTTGACTAATTACTTCAAGCCGCGCGGTCACCCTTAGATTCTTGTGTGCGCTCCTCTTGTCGTCACGGCGCGTGCACCAACTAGAACACGTCCGACTGCACGAGCTCAGCATATTCAAGTGATTGTATCGCTTGTCTTCGAGTGTGAGAGAGACGACGCATACGAGTCACTCGCCTTCCTCTCGTGTGTGTGTTCCCTTTGTCCTCTCCTTCTCGCCTCGCGTTGCTTGTGCGCGTGCGATACAGACATAGACGGCCACTCTCCCTGCTGAAGAGGCGGTGCGCACCCACACATGACGGCCTTCTCACAGAGCGCGCTGGGCATGCTCAAGTGCGCGGAATCGGCGTTAGCGGGCGAGTCGACCCTGCGCTACAAGGGCCGATTTGCGGACGGTGGAGAGGTGCCCATCTCGCAGGCGTACCCCACCTATGGGGATGTCGCCAGTGCGGCCGTACCCTCGGCCGATCGTGCGACAGTTCTGCTGCTCTCACAGCAGCTGCAAGAGGTCATGAAAGAGATGACGGCACTCAAATCGGAGCTGGCAGCCGAGCGAGATGGCCGTAGCGACACGCTCACAGCTCTCGGCAAGAGGTGGCGAGAGTCGATCCTCGTCGAGGTACGCAGCGGTGATCATCACATCGCGCGCGACGTCGCAGCGGTAGAGGAACGCGTGGCCGTGCAGCTCAAGACAGACGCCGCCGCCAACGCCGCCGTGCGCCGTCAAGTCGAGGACCTTGCTCGTCGTTTGAGCGCGCGCGATGCGAGTCAGTTTGAAGCACAGGAAAGCCTCCACGACGAGTTCGAGAGTCTACGTAGGCAACTCGCCGAGGTCTCGACGCTGTGCACGACCGTGCGGGTGGAGACGGCGCGCCAGGTGGAGCGAGAGCGAGAGGCCTTGTCACACCGCCTGGATGTGGAGCTACTGCGCTACGTGGACATGCGGCAGGAGGACCAGCGCGAGCTTCAGAAGGTCAAAGCGCTGGTGAAGGATGAGCTTCTCCGCGTGGGTGCGCATGTGCGAGAGATGGTCAACGAGTCCTGGCAGACCTGTGCGACGGCGCTGGAGACGTCGCTGCGTGACTCGTTGGCACAGCTGGAGCGCGACGGAAAACAGAACAAGCAGGCGGTGCAGGACATGCACGAGCTGGTCTCGAACAGCGTGCGCACCATCCAGGCGGAGTGCCGCGTGCAGACGGCTGCCTTCAAAGAGAGGCTCGCCGCGCTTGAGTCGAATGAGGCCGTCATGGTATCACGTGTGGATCGCGCGGAGAAGAAGTCGGACGCGGCGCACGACACGGTCAGCCGCCTCTCCGCAGAGGTGCAGAGCCAGCGGGAGAGCCTCGACCGCAATGGGGTAGCGGCACAACGAGCGACAGACCTGGCGGTGCGTGTGGAGGCGACCCAGCTAGATCGGGACACGCGACTGACCAAGGTCGAACAGCATCTTCAGGCCACGACAACGGCGGAGATGCTGCGCGCCGAGGTCGAGGGCTGCAAGCGTGCTGTCGGTCGTGCGGAGAGTCGCGTCGACGCGCTCAGCGCGGTGTGCAGCCGTGCGGAGGAAGCTGCCGAGCGCAGTGCGCGCGGCGTCGAGTCTGCCGTTGACCGGGCGATGCAAAGCGACAAAAGCGCTGCGAAGGCCACGCTCCTCGTCCAAGAGATCGCAGGTCGCGTCGGCCAGTGTGAGCAGCGCGTTGCAGCCGTGGAGAACGTCAAGGACGAGGTTACCGCGGCGGTGGAGCGGCAGGACCTTTTCGCGGTTCGTCTGGAACAGCGAGTGACGACCACGGAGAGTCGCCTTCGCGTCATGAACGAGCGACATGAGCAGGTCACACAGGACCTGACGCGTACACAGGAGGCGCACGGTGCACGCATTGAAGCCGCCCACGAGGTCGCCACGCGCAGCGACGCCGCCAGCGCCATCGCCAAGGCTGAGGTGAACCGTTTAGAGAAGCGGCTGGTGAAGATTGAAACGGCAGCCACGACCTTCGCAGCGGAGTGCGCTAGCATCCACGCGGAAGTGCAGGACGGCGCTAAGGGCATCGACGACGCGCTCGCCCAGCACCGCCAAATGCGAGAGCGCCTGGAGGCGAGTGAGGCGCGCTTCGCAGAGCGCAGTGGTGACCTCGACAGTCTCCAGGCGAGTGTGTCAGAGACGATGACCAAGGTGACGAGCCGCGTGGAAAAGCAGCTGACGTCGTTCGCTGACCACACGCAGGAGCGGCTGGGTCAGCTCGAGGGGCAGCTGCGTGAGCTCTCTGGGAAAGGTGATGTGGAGCGTCGCATCACGCACCGCGTGAATGAGTGGCAAACGAAGGTGAAGGACTTCGTCACCGAGCAGTACCGCCACCTGAAGCACCGTTGTGAAGGCATCGAGCACACCGTACAGGATCAGCAGACCAAGCTGACACAACTGGAGGAGGACATCGCCGCGGAACAGAACCTGAGCAAGGAGTGGCAGAGCCTCCGCAACATGGTGGCGAGCTTGGAAGCTACGACGCAGCAGCGGACGGCGCAGTGCACGCAGAGCATCGCCTCAACACGCGATAGCCTGCGCGCGTTACAGGATGAGCTCGTGACCGCGCAGGAAGATCTCGGCCACACGCGCCAGCAGCTGCAGAAGGCGCAGCGTGAGTTGGAGGCCAACAAGGAGAGCATCGGCGCGCTCCAGCGCCGGCTGGACGCTGCGCTTATCGAGCAGCAGGCAGCGACGAAGCGTGCGCTTTCCGCGGCGGAGAGCGTGGCTCAGCGTCTGGCGCTCTCACTGGACAAGCCCCTCTCGCCACAGAGCACCAGCACCACCATCATGGCTGGCAGCAACAGCGCGGATGTCTCGTCACCCTCGGCGCACGTCCCTAGCTTACAGCGAGCCGCCACGCAGCAAACGTCGCAGGCGCCATCACAACGAGAGGTGGGAAATAAAGCTGCAGCGGGATCCCGTGCAGAGTCGGCGGCCGCTCCCACAGGTGACGCACCTCCACCCGGGATACCGCCGCTCAGCGCACGCGCGTCCGTCGGCTCGCACACCTCCTCGTTAACCCGCGACGCAACACTGAGCAGCGACCAGCAGGCGTCACCGTCTGCACCGCCCGCACAGGCAGAGGCGCTGCCGCTGCGGTCACAGCCGCGCCAGCAGGCTGCTCCGCACAGCCACTCGCAACTGAGCTCCATCAGCTCCGTCCACGCTCCGTCAGACCCACATGCGCTGCCAAGCGGCTCCAGCTCTCTCGCTCGTGCCTCGTCTAGTGCTGAGGCGGCGGCTGCTGCCGCTCCCGCTGCGCCTGCGCCGCTCGCTGTCTGCAACACGAGTGTGTTCAATACAAGTGGGCAGCGAACCGTTATTCAGCGGTTCAACGCACTGGATGACTCGACGACTGACGAACTCGACAGTGTGGTCTCAAACCAGCACGCCAGACGCCCGCGGGGTGAGGACGCGACCGAGGATGCCACGACCACGACGACCACGACCACGACCCCTTCGCGACCGGCACCCCGCGCCGCCGCACCGCTAGAGCCTCCGGCCAATCGAAGTGACGACGAAGAGGGCGAGTACGAGGAGGAGGAGAGCAGCGCCGAAACGGGGGCGCTGCACACCTCGTCGCAGCCCGTGGATGATCGCCGCGCACCTGTTGACTGGGACGACGACGAGGAGGAGGAAGGCAGCCCACTCCCCGACACAGCGGCAGTGAGCGGCGCCATGAACGCCGGCGAGGAGGAAGACAGTGATAGTAGTGACTTGGTGCTGCCCATGCAAGGGACCACCACAGAGCAGGCGCGAGGCGGTCCAGGCGCGGGTGCGGCTTCGTCCCCAAGCCCTGCGCGTCCCGTGCTGGGTACCGCCACTGGAGGACTTCAGGCGACGCCGCGGAAAGCCTTTGTGCACTCCTCCGACGACGAGGACGACCCGTTGCGACACGAGGAAGTCCCGATGCACGGAAAGTCCACCACAACTTCCTCCTCATCTGGCGAGCGACGGAGCGCCTCCGGCGGTGACGCGCGCGGCACGGACGTCGGAGCAGCTAGGGAAGCAGCGGCAAACTCGCGTCCGAGTGGGACCCAAGCGATCGCGCGTCCAACCAACACCCGCTACACTGCGTTTGACGACAGCGATGACGACGACGCAGAGGAATTCTAAGATGGTTCTCGCGGTCATACAAGTGGGTGCGCACCCGCAAGCCAAGTCTATTGTGATTGTACTGTATACACCCAGAGCACGCTCTCTCTCTCACGCACTGTGAGCTTTTTTTTTTTTTTTGTGTGTGTGTGTGTTGTTTTTCTTTTTTTTTTTTCTCTCCGTTTTCGACTAGAACCTCCATAGAGTAGCACCATTGAGATCAAATCTCTCGTGACGCCAGCACAAAATTATCAGGACACGCGTCTGCATGAGGCATCTACCACCGCACGAGACGACGCCAGTGCTCATAGGGATGGGGAGAGGGAAGGTGTAGCAGGGATGTCGGCATGAAAAGCCACAAAGCTCATCGGCGCACAGACAAACGCGCGCATCTGCGTGCCCCTCTCCCCCAAATTATGTAACTTATTGTGAAGTGCGCTCTTCAAACGACCGCCTGGCTGCTTTCGTGGATGTCGTCTTCTTCCTCTCCCTCCCCTCCCCCTCAATTGTCCGATTTGAGTGCACGCACCTATCCCAATCATCTCCTCACTCACTCTCTTGTCTCTCTTTCCGAACCCGCGCAGAACCAGTGTTTCGCAAACAAACAGAACTCCCCCTAACGACAAGTTCTTGACGTTTCTCCACTTGGAGAGAGCCTACTGTTCCCAACGCTCTTAACGGACACATTAAAAAAAAAAAAAACTACTTTTCGTTTCACAACTTACGTTTACTTCTTCTTTTCGAGTTTCCTGTGATTGCCTCGATTTTCTTTTTCAGCTCTTTTTTTTCTCTCTCTCTCCTTTTAGCTCGTTGTGTATCTTGTCTACTATCCCAGCGAAGACAATTCGATTTCCACCAGCTTAAACTCAGTGTTTCCCCTCGTTCTGTGTGACTGCGCACGCACTCAGAAATTCGTAAAGCGCCTTTGATCCGCGTTTCCCTTTTTTTTTTGTGTGTGTTTTTTTTTTTTTTGTTTTGTCTCAACGCGACTCATCGGCTCCCGGTAGTACTGTCTCTTTAACCGACAGCACCTACGATAACCCTTCGGATACGAACGGGAAAAAAAAAATAAAGGTGCCTCTTCAGGTCGCTCATTTGCTTTTCCGGTCCTCACTAGCACTTCGTATCGATTCCGTACCTGAGTGACAACTATCTTCGTTCCCCCTTTTTTTCTGTTCCTTTTTTTTTCTCTCAAACGTTCTCTCCCCGTCTTTTTGACGTTTGCTGTCACGCCTATCTTCGGTTTTTTTTTTTTTTAATTATTCCCTTTTGATCATCGACCTGGTCAACATAGTGTACGACGCCCTCTGAGAAATTGGTACAAGAAAAAAGAAAGAAAACAGCTGCTGGTGAGCGCTTCAGACGTTGTCTCGACTGTCGGCTCTTTTCATCCACTCGTGTCTTCTTTTTTTTTTTTTTGCTTCTCTCAAGTCAGTACATTCTCTGCGCTGTTCGCCACGCACCACTGATTCTCTTTGTCATATATACCATACCTGTACTCCAGAAGATCCGTGTGCCTGACAGTACGCACAGCGATAAAAACAAACTAAATATTTCAATAAAAGGAAATTAGCTTTGCATTCTAAATTCTTTTCCAGGTCTCTATTCCGCGTGTCCCTTGAACTCTCTCCGCCATCGAACCCAGAGGGATTGCTACACACGCGCTTTCTTTGTTCTCCGCGGCGCTTCTCACTGTGCAAAAAATTTTTTTTTGAGAGAGCGTGCGCAGCGAAAGTGTAAGTGACGGAAAACAAAACTTATTTCGTTTCTCCATCGCAAGGTAAGTACCTTTGCGTGTGTTTGTTGAACTCTCTACTGACTAGTGCCTCGCCCCCGCTAGTTCGAGCGTTGAATTTGCGCGGCCTGTCTCTTTCGCACAGTTCTGTTGTTGTTGTTGGTTTTCCGTTGTCTAGCTGTGCGCACGGTGGACATACCTTTGTTTCCCGGAAGTATCCGAACGAAAGAATAGCGAGTCAAAGAAGAAAAGCAAAAGGACAATCACGTTGGAAAGGCCTTGATATTTCAAAAGAACACCAACAGTGAATTTCCCTCTTTTTGGTTTGTTTGTTTGTTTTTGCCAAGTCCCTCAAAATAACACCTTGTCTGTTAAGTGGAAGTGGCCGAAAGATCGATTCATCAGTACTCTTCTCCTCGAGGCTCGCGTTTTGATTCTTGCTCGCACCTGCGCACGTGTCACGAGTGCGAAGTCTTTTTCTTCGTTCCGCACCTCTTCTTTTTTTTTCCCCCGGTGATCAAGCGCTGATACGGTCATCATCTGTTCGACTCACCCACACAGAAAAGAAAAGAAAAAAAAAAGAACCGCCCATGTCCTCTCAACGCTTTGAGATCCTCGGTGCAGTGGGTGCAGGCAACTTCGGCGTCATTCGCCGAGGTGTGGACCACGAGGCCAAGGCCGACGATAACAGCACCGTGGCCATCAAGGAGCTGAAGCGCCCGATCAACCTAGAGCTCTTGAATCGTGAAATCAAGCTACAGTATCGCTCTCAGATGACGTGTGCGAACATCGTCCAGCTTCATCACATCATCGAGTTGAGGCCCAACAACAAGTACCTCCTGGTGATGGAGCTGTGCCCAATGGACATGCGCTCCTTCTTGACGGCATTCTACTGCCCCCATCGCGCGAGTCTCCTCGGGCCGCCGCCCTTGTCCGGCGCACCCAAGGACGACTTCCAGACCACGTACGGCCGCCGCTACGTGCCCATCCCGTACGTGAAGCGGCTCATGGCGGGTTTGCTGAACGCCCTTGCCAGCGTCCACACCCAGGGCATCGCGCACCGCGACGTCAAGCCAGAAAATATCCTCGTGGAGCCCTTGGGCCTGGCGCAGCCACTTCGCGGCGTGCATGAGCCCTCTGTGGTGTTTGCCTGCAGCAGTCGCCGTGGCTCGCAGGCCCACACAGAGAGCACAAGCCCGCCTGACATCGTTGTCACGGCTGACGCGGTGACACACGACGACGCGGCGCCTTGCGGTGCAGCTGCCACACGACAGCCGATTGTCGCCGTGGCGGCCGACGATGTTCCGAAAGCCACCTCATGCACGCCGCCGCACGTCTGCGTCGCGTTGCAAGATGGTATGACTGTAGAGGAAATTATCGCCTCGACGCGTGCGATTCACTGTCCTAGGTGTCACGCGCAGTTCGCGCATAAGCAGCCTCGACTCGCCGCGCTCACGGCCGCTGCACTGCGCACGAGTCAATCTCAGATGCGGAAGGCCGTCGTCACACTCGACTCTGGCAAGACCGCTGACTCCGTTGACTTCTTGACAAGCGCTGGCACCGATACGGCCGCTGGGGCGACGGACTCGACGCCGTCGGACGGCGCAGAGCACACGCACACGTCGCCTCTGTCCGACAATGAATACCCCACCACGGCGACCTCCGCGGACTGGTTGCAGAAGGCGACGCCCTTTGCCGCGGCCGCATCGCGCCTGCCCTCTGCTGTCGCCGTAGACGCGCGCGGCATGGCCTCACCGGGCGCCTCGCTCACGTGCCCACTGCGACCTGAAGTGAAGCTCGGCGACTTTGGCTCTGCGCGTGACCTTCATCGGTTTGTTGGCACCACCTTGGCGAAGCAGCGCACTGGACTCACCGGCAGTCCCACGACGTACGTGTACTGCGCACCGGAGATGATGCTCCAGCAGGCCTACACCACAGCTGTGGACGTGTGGGCAGCCGGCATGATCCTCTTCGAGCTCGCCACCGGTGAGCTGCTGCTACGTCCAGGTCAGCTTCTCCGGTTCGATGGCGGCCGCCAGCCCAACAGCGACTTTTCCATCACCTACCGGCTGATGCGAATGATTCATATGCTCGGAACGCCTTCTGCAGAGGACTGGGCCGCCATCGCGAATCCTGATTTGTACCCATCTGAGATGCTGGCTGCTCTGCCGCAGATTCGTGGCTCTCCTTTGTTTGATGCAGCCGCCCAAGCAGCCGCTGAGGACCACGATGGCGCGGTCACTTCGCCAGCGTCCTCGCAGGAGCCGGAGCCTGGTGCGCACAAGCAGGAGAGCCGTATTCTAGGGCACCTCCTGCACGACGCGCTTGGTGAGGATGGTGTGGACCTGCTTCGTCGCCTCATTACGTACGACCCGTCTGCGCGCATCACCGCACGAGAGGCTCTGCAGCACCCCTTTTTTCGCTCCGCCTAAGACAAAGTACGGAGAAAAGATGATAGGGCGGCGCTGATGTCGTCTGTGGGACTTTCCCAACTGCAGAGGGCCTCCTTCAACGTGACGCAGCTCTTCAGACACGCACTCTCAAGCACATCTTCTTTTTTTTTTTTTTCGAGTGCGTTTTGGGTCGCGCCGTTGATAGCACACCCCTCTGTTCCATAGACGTTGTTACTTGACGTCTATCATTCTATTTCCTATCGGGGTTTTTTGTTTTTGCTGAACTGGCTATCCGTTTACCATTTTATCTGTTGCACCTTTTTTCTTTCTCTGTGGACTGTGGTCAGCCCCTGATCTACCACGTCGGCAACCATTCACCGTGAATAGCTCCTTTCTCTTTAATCGCCGCTTGTCCTCCCATGTGTTTGTTTGTTTTTGTTTTTGTTTTTGCGTCACGTCATCTCTCCTTGTCTCTCTCACCTCTTGCTTGTTTGGTCGATTATTTCAGACATTGTTTTGACCACTCCATCGCGTCTGCTCCCGCTCGATTTTTTTTTCCCCGCTCTCGAGACTCTCTCTGGTTTATGCAAAAGACTGAACCAGAGATTGAGCACGTGATCGGTGATGAAACCCCCTTGTTGGTTTCGACCCGCTTCTTTGTGCTTCTCAGCCCGTAAGCCGGGGTCAGTAGTCCTTTACCGAGCGGCTGATTCCAAAAAGAGAAAAAAAAAAGGTCTGTGGTGGCGTAACAGATCCGCGATGGAGTAGAAATAAGAATTGAGCACAGAGAAAAAAAATGTGAGAAGTGCGCATCGAGAAAAGCACGCACACTTCATCGTATATGAATAGTCGCGCGCCAGACTAGATGCGCTGCACGAAGATGTTGTTGACTTGTGCGTATTTGGGGCGCCATTGTTCTCTTCCCCTTTTGCTGCTCAGCTCGTGTGTTTTCCGGTCCCCACACAAAATGTTCCTTCAGAGTGTTTATGGCGTCTGTGTGCACCTGTTTTTCAGGTATCTTGTCTCTTTTTTTTCCTTTTTTTTTTCTTGTTTTATGTGCAACGAGTGGTTTGTGTGTTGCCGCGACTGCTCCCCCTCTCCTATTTTCGTCTGCCGGTTCCACAGATATGAGCCTCCTGTGTCTATTTCGTTCAGGTCACACGAAGCAGTTCTTGTGCGCACATCGCCATCATGACTGCATCGCCTTCTCGTCTCAGACCTTTTTTTTTTTTTTGACAGGCGCCGCGCTTTGCTGCCCGCCTTCATGAACGCTACCCCAAAGACTACTGTCCGCTCTTGTTTTTTTTTTTTTTTTTGGCAACGTCCTGATCCTCTGTCTACGTGGCCGATGACGAGGATGACGCATTGTTCTCTCTCTTGTGTGTGTGTGTGTGGTTCCCCTACTGTTACCATCTCACGACTGAAGTTGAAAAATGAATGTATTTTTCCCCCTCCCTCTCCCTCCCCCTCGCTCTCCCTCTCTCTCTTCCGGTTGAGAGACACGAGGAAGTACACCGACAAGTGCGGGCACAAGCTTCAAGGCGTACATAGAGTACTTGCGCTGTTGCGTTGTGTGCATCGAGCTGTCGCGTGGATTTTATTTTTAAACATACCTTTGAAAAGGAAAAAGAACGCACAGGTGGGGCTACGGTGATCACCCCGAAGACGCCTTGGGTATGAGAAGAAATCTTGTCGGCTGCTCATACGCGAGAGAAGCAGGAGTGACAATTGAGGTCTACTTGAGGAATAGGCCCCCCCCCCTTCCTCATCCAGCTCTTCATCGAACAGCACACCGAAGTCAGGCCGATGCTCCGAATGGATGATCTCCCTCGCCCTCTCCCTTTCTCTCGCCCTCTCCCTCTCTCTCTCGTGATCGCGCCGTCACGAGGTGATCGCTTTTGCTTTTCGCGTCTGTCTTTTTGGTGCGTCGAGACGTCACAACGACACAAGAACAGAGAACCACACCGGGCTCATGTATGTTGTCGGCATCGTCGGCTGCGGTATTCTCCTTTTTGGGCCGTACGTTGAGACGTGTGCCGTGTGCATCGCTACCGGTCGCCCTCAGCTTGTGATCTGCGCTTTGCTGGCGGCCACGTTGGCGCTTGCCCCGAGCGTACTCTCTTCTTTGTTGTACGTGTGCTGGCGTCTGCGATGGCGCTGGACGTCGCCTTGGCCTGGTTCAGCGGACACGCCGCTCTCAACAGCACCCCCACCCCTGCTCATGTCGGTGGCGCTGCTGTTGCTGCACAACTGCTTCGTGTACGCGACGCGTGTGCTGGCGTGCTGGTGCGCCTGGCACGTGCAGGCGTGGCTCCGGCGCACGTACCAGCAGGTGATCGTCTACAGTCGGTTTCGCTTCAGTCTCGTCTCTCTCTCAGTGGGTCTCGGCTTCGGATTCACCAGTGCGGTTGTGCTGAGCGGTGCGGTGTGGTTCGACGCAGCCCTGCAGACCGTCACCACGACGGCTGGTGTCGCGACGTACAATGTGGCGACGTGCCCGCAGCTGCCCACGCTTCTGCACGCCTCTCTTCAGAGCGCGTTGTTAACGTGCTGTCACGCTGCATGGGGTGTCATGGTGGGCCAGTCAGTGGCCGCCGTACAAGCCGCCGGTCCGCGCGTCTTCTGGCAATTACTTCACGCGAACACGCGCGATGGCCTGCCGCCGGGACACACGAGCGTAAGTCCACACGCAGAGGACGCACGGCGCTGCATGAGTGCGCGTACCTCGCCGCCGAGGACGGCTGTGCCAAGAGGGAGATCAGAGTATTCGCCGTCCGAGGCGCCTCAAGCGACGGTGCCAGTCACCATTATTCCCGCCGACACGCGCCTCGTCGAGCATCCGATGGTTGTGTGCGTCACACTGGTGGCGACCGCCGCGATGCAACTCATCTTTTCTCTGCTGCCTTTTTTTCACCGTGCGGCGGTGGATTTCACGACGGGCGTGGAGCGAGCTTCGCGAGGCTGTGTCGTCTCACTGCCACTTCAACTCGTGGTGACGACGATCTCTGTGCTGTACGCACTGTGGCTGATGCGTGTCGAGCACGTGAAGCTCGACTGAGCGTCGACACGCGCGCGAAGAGCTGTCGCGCCTTCGCTCCTTTTGTATCCCCACGGCCTTTGGCCTTTCACTTGGTTCCGTGCTTTTTTTTTTTTCTCTCTTACGCTCAGTGAAGGACAACAACAACAACACTAGCAGCTCACTTGGTGTTTGCGTTGCAAAGTGCTCACGCGCGTACACGCAGTCTGTCACACCACTTTGTTTCGATTCCAGCACTCGTCTGACTGACAAAAATACACCAGACAGTGGTGTGTGGGTGTGCCTCGGTCTCTTCCTCTATTCGCTGTCATTCCCTCTCTCTTCGCCTCATCCCCTTATTTCGTCACCGTTCGTTTCGCGTTGCCCCGAGCACAGACGCAGACGCACACGGAAACTCACAGAAGCCGGCACTGAAGGGTCACACTTCTTCTCCCCTCTTTTTTTTTTTTTTGGAGGGGACTCTCGCGTGCACAACCGATTTACGTCTAGATACGAGGTACACATACAAAGAGAGTGAGAGAGCAACCCGCGATGGAGGCGGCGCGACACCACGCCGATGCAGGCTCCGAGGCTGCTCCGGTCCCCGCGCGCTTTGTGGACCCAGCCGTGCGCACAAACGAATCGATCCCCAACACGAATTCGCACGTCAAGTGTCTTCGCTTGCCGGCGCACGTCGCGGCGCGCCTCAATGCCGCCGCCAGCCTCCACGCTCAGCTGCCGTGCCTCCACAGTGCAGACTCGCCTGACACGCACGGCAGCGGGATCACCGCGGCGGCAGACGCGACGGTATCGCTGAATCTGCGAAAGAACGCGCTCACATCTCTCAGACCGCCCGCTGTGAGTCTTCATGACGGGGTGTCCACGCTCCCCTTAGTGCCATCGCCGTTGCCACTATGTACACCGCTACACGTCTTCCAACACTTGCTGGCACTCGATCTGAACGACAACCAGCTCCGTGACTTGGAAGGCATTGACGTACTACCCCATTTATTATCTCTCCGAGTGGCGCGCAACAAGCTCGTCAGCATCTCTGCGCTCTGGCGTGCGCCGTGTGCAGCTCATCTCGACGTGCTCGACGTGACCGGAAATCAACTGGAGACGCTACTCTCTGATGGGGATGTGGCCAGCGTGCGCGCGGCAGAGCGCGAGCCACAGCTCCGTGTCTTGTACGCTTCCGACAACCGTCTGAGCAACGTCGACACTGTACTCGGAGTGTTTACCAACGTGGAGGACGTGCGGCTGCGACGTAACGCACTGACGGACGTGTCGCCCGCGTTTTTACCCTCATCGGAAGCGCGGAGTCAAACGCCCTGCAGCGTTCTGCGCTACTTGGACGTGGCCGAGAACCCACTGAACGCGGAGACGTGCCGCGTGCTCAAAACAGAGCGACCAGATGCGCTGCAGGTGGTGATCTCCTCGCCTGCACCGACACCCGTAGCGACCGCCAAGGCGTCCTCCCCGTCGAGAGCATCGGCGGCGTCTGCGAGCCCTGACCGTGCGCATGCCGTCGAGAGCGCAGCCGCACTGTCATCGGCCACACGTCACTCGGTCAAGAAGGAACCACCTGCAAGACTCCTGACAGCGGGGCCATCCCCGATGACGGTGGCGGACGCGCGCGACGGAGCGAGCCCATCGTGCGCAGTGCGTGCACAACCCGCTGCCGAGTTTACTCCCGCGAAGCTGTCCTTTACGTCCTCAGCTCCCTCTTCACGCGTTTCCTCCCCGTCGCCGCCGCCCGCCTGCCAGTGTCAGGAAACGCCGCACGAAGAGACGGCTGTACAAGCGGCGCCCATCGCAAGCGCGTCGGCTGCCACTCCGCCCAGACGAAGTACGGCGCTGCGCAGCGGGGTGCGCACCTCCGCCCCTATTGCAGGCGAGTATGGCGACGGCAAAGAGGTACAGGTGCAGACTCTACCCGACAGTGACCCGCGCCTGTCATCGGAGCCGGGCAGCGCGCGTCTACTGAAGCCAACGGATGTGGCGTGTGGCGACGATGACGCGCGTCGCGCGGCGTCCATCCCCCGCTCGTCGTCAACGCTCGCAGGGTCACCGGCGACGCCCTCTTTGCTGCCGGAGGTGATGTCTGAGGCTGCCGACACAACACGCGACCTGCGCTGGCTCACGCAGCTCTCCGCGAGCGCAGTTGACGACCCGCAGACGGGCGTGCAGAAGGTCGCGGAAAACACGTACGTCGTTGATGTCGACGCGGCCTTTGCGGCTTTCGAGAAGGCCGTCATGCGAGAGATGCTTCAAGGTGCAGCAGGTGCGCCGTTTTCGAACCGGCCTGCCACCACGACCACGAGCCGCGCGGGGGCCGGTAACGGCGATGTTCTGCATGACCCGGTGACAACAGCGGCGATGCTCAGCCGTCTCCCAGGGCTCGCGCTTGTCTTTCAGACGGAGACGTTCATCACGGCCCCCACACTTGTGCTCGACAACATTACGCCGTTGTGCACGCGGGCGACGGTGATGCAGCAACTATTCGTCACTCATCTCTTGCGCTCCCTGAAAATGAAAGAGGAGGCGGCTCGCACCCGGCTGCTGCGCTCGCGTACGACGGCGGCGGTCGGCAGCCCCACCAGCGCCAGCGATGGTCGAAGTGGTCGCTTCTCGCGCCAGATCTCTCAGCAACTGCCGCAGCCGCCGTCCCAGCTTTCGCAAAGAGAGCTCGTCGGCGGTTCGTCCGGCGTGGAGGTGACGAGTCCAGTCGAAGGGATGCCCGTGGTAGTGGAGTTCCACAACGCCAGCGGCGACGCCCCCGCTTTACACGTTTGCCACATTTTATCGTGTCCGTCGTCACCATCAGACTCGTCGTTGTCTGGCGGCGAGGCCGGTCGCACGCTTGATCGGCAGTCGCGCGATGGAAGCTGCACGGCGCGGGACCCGCTGCCGTACATGCGTTGGCGTCGCGAATGGGAGGAGGCGGTGGCGCGGCGGAAACTCACTGTCGATGCGCACTACCTTTTGAACGGCGCCCCATCGTGCAAAACGAGCAGCCGTCACGAGAACAGTTCGAGTCAACTCACAGACGCCGCCGCTATACCTGCCGCTGTCGTCACTGCTTTTCACGGCTGCGGAGCGTGGCTGTCGGGCTGCTGGGATGTTCCCCTGACGTGGTCCCTGTTGTACGCTCAAGTTGTGCTCGACCGTGGCGATGGTTTGGCCATCGCACGGCGGAAGGGTCGAGGTCGGGCCAAAGGACGACGTCTCGGCGCAGACGCGCGCGGGCGCATGGCGAGCGCCTTTCATCGTGTGACCGCTCCTCGAAATGGAGACGAGAACGAAGAGGACGACGACGATTCAGAGGACGACGCAGCTGACGACGAAGAAGAGACGGCGGTACGCACGGCCAGGCGCGCACAGCCAGTGAGTCTCCCCGCACTACAGCGTCCATTACTCGAGGCGGCGCGGCCTCTCACGGCCATGCACGTGGCGGCGCCGCACTGGAGCTGTGATGTGGTGGAGAATTACGCCGCTGTCTGCGGGGCAGCCGTCAACCCGCCCGCGACGAACCGGAGTGCGAGCGTGCCTGGCTTCGCACGGTCAGCATCCTCCCAGTCCACCAGCTGGTCGCGTGGTGTTGTGTCTGGAAGCGTCGCGTTCAATTTGCCGGCAAACGCGGCGAGTAAAGGCGGCGTCAACAGCTCCACCCGTGCCGGGCCCGCCCGCATCTCTCTCGCTCAACACGACTACGTCCGACATGCGCTGAAGCTGCACTGCGCGCTACGCACACACGCACGGCACGCGCGGTCTGAGATCGACACGCACGCCGCGCAGCAGGTGATCGCTTGTCCTTTGGACGCGCTCGACAGCGATGGCATCGCGCGGAACAGGGAGGCGAGAAATAACCTCTGGCGCTGCTTTCGACAAGCGCAGTCGTCGACCTCCACCGCAAATGACGAAGGCGATGCTGTGCCTCAAGAAGAGGAAACACACGACGTCAGCGCGGTGGCCTCCGGCACGTCGATTGAGGGTCTCACTGCGTCCGTTGACCACGACGCGTTCATCATTCCGACCGCACGCACACGTGATCTGCTGGCGGCGCCGCCGCAATCGGAGGAACGGATGGTACACTCCATCGATGCGTAGTGTGTGTGTGTGTGTTTGTGTGCGTTGACGTTTATTCCAAAAACGGAAGATGGACGCACAGCCGACAACAACAACGCACACCCACACACACACACACATGACCGCCACCAAAAGAATGAAACAATAAGAGGATAACAGAGAGCCTGCTCTCGACAACGCACGCGTCTTTGCGACGGCACCTTCGCGTTGTGCAACCCGACCTGTGTGCTCTCGCCGGGGGAAGTGCTCGTGCTCCGTTTTTTCAGATCGTCGCCCCTCGCGACGACCACAACAAATGAGCAAAGAAAAGGAGAATACCCGGCCTTCACAGCCACGTTCGAAGAAAGCGGCCACGCCGATGCGCGGCGCAAGCACAGCTGCCCTCTCTCCGCGCTTTCGGTTGCCGCGCGCTCACTTCCACTTCCTCCGTCATGACCATTCTTTTTCTCTTTTTTACCGTCGCGGCTTCTCTTCTCAGCTGGTGTTCACACCAACAAACAGAGCGACCTCCACCACACATTCTTTCCGCGTTGTGACACACGGCGCCGACGCGCGACGCGACCACAGAGCGGCTCTTGAAGTAGTTCATCATGACAGCGCGTCCGTCGAGGCTCCTCCTATTTGGGTACTACATACAAATGTTCGCGGCGTTCCTTCTGTTGGCACTGACGCACTACTTTACCGCCGCGTTTCTGCCCATCGCCGACTGTGACGAGACGTACAACTTTGTGGAGCCCGCGCACTACGTCCTCTACGGCACGGGTAAGCAGACGTGGGAGAACTGCCCTCAATTCGCACTCCGCTCATGGTTGTTTGTCTGGTTCTACGCGTGGCCAGCGGCGCTGATCAAGAGTGCGTCGAGCCTGTCCTCTGTCGATGTGTACTACTACCTGCGCATCTTCAATGGCCGTCTCGTCGCACTGGCACAACTGTACTTTGTGTACAGCGTGTGGGCCGCCTTCTCGGGAAAGGCTGCGATGGTGGCGTTGCTGCTCCTCCTACTCAACTACCCCATCCCCCACGCCGCCGTGAGTGTGCTGCCGACGAGCTTCGTCATGGCATGCTACTTTGTGGCTCTCGGAAGCTGGCTGCGCACCGCTGTGCCGTGCCGCGAGGCCGGTGCTGCCGTCTCGGTGTCGTCTGTCTCGCCAAAAAGTCGAGCCAGCAATCCCATTTCGCCACACTCGCCCGACGCGCCAAGTATGTTTTACCCGACAACCATCACCAAGAGGAGCCAGCGCGTGGCCGTGGCCTCGACAGTGTTCTTTGTGCTCCTCGCAGGCCTCCTCGGCTGGCCCTTTGCCGGCCTCGTCGCTGTCCCGATCGGACTTGACCTGTTGATTCGCTTCCCATGGCTGTCGAGTGGGTGCCTGGCCGTGTCCCTCTTCGTCGTGGCAGGGGCCTCCATCGCTGTCGACTCGTTCTATTACTGTCGACCGGTGTTTGTTGCCTTGAATATTGTCAAGTACAACGTGTTTGGTGGCGTCGAGCGCGGCCCGGAGTTGTACGGCACGGAGCCATGGTACTACTTCTTCAAAAACCTCCTGCTGAACTTCCACCTGGTTTTTATCGCTGCGCTAATTGCACCCGTGGTCGTGCTGCTCCGCAGATCACGCACACGCGCACCCTCACCACCATCATCGACGTGGGTCACGCCGACGCGTCGTCGCGGCCGGCAGCTGCTCTTGATCAGTCCATTCTTCCTGTGGTTCATCTTCTGGCTCCTTGTCGCGCACAAAGAAGAGCGCTTCATGTCACCTGTGTATCCCTTTTTGATCTTCGCCGCGACGCTGACCATTGTCCACGTATTTTTCCCCGACACACCAGCACGACAACGAGCTGGAACTGCGGCGGCACCACCCGCACCCGCTGCGGCGGGGACGGCTCGACGTACGCAGCGCGTGCCCTCGCCTCCACCTCGTCGGCGGCGTCTGTGCTACGCGTGTGGTCTTGTCTTTTTACTTGTTTTCGGGATGCTCTCCTTCTCACGTGCCCTGGCCATCTACCACTTCTATAGCGGTCCTGAGAGAGCCTTGTACGACTGGTACCTGGCCGTCCGGCAGGAGGCGATCACCAAGGTCGGGCGGACCGGCACGCGTTATCAGGTGTGCGTTGGCAAAGAGTGGTATCGTTTTCCCTCCTCCTTCTTCCTGGATAGCGGGTTTGCGGACTACCAGTTTTTAGAGACGCGGTCCTTCTCTGGAATGCTGCCCGTCGCGTTTCCTGAGACCGCGCGAACAGCCGCGGGTGGCCCGCACTGGGCTGTGGGCCTGCTGCAGACTCAAGGTGCCACGCCCGCGCACCGCGCAGACGCCTCCTCCTCGCTGTCGTCCGCTGCGGCGAGCCTCGGCACGTGTCAGTGCGGGGCTGCCGGCATGAACGACCTTAACCGCGCTATTCCCGAGCAGTACGTCAAGGCGACCGAGTGCGACGCCGTGTTCGACAGTCTCATCTCCGAAGACGAGGCGCGTGAGCTGAGCCTGTCCGAATTTCCGCTCTCCATCTTCGCGAGCGACAGGCTGAAGGCCATCGCACTCAATGGCAGCGCGACATTCGAGGGTCGTCACGCTGGTCAGTTCTACCACCCACGTAGCGAGGAGTCGTACAGGTTGCTCGATGTCGACAGAACGCCGATGTGGTGTCGGGTACTTTATTACCCGTTTGGTATCACTGACAGGTGCGCACGGTGGCGCATGGTTGTCTTCCAGGCTCGTCGGCTTTATAACGACGACATCGCGCACACAGCATCGTAAGCTGACGCAGACAAGGCCAAGAAAAGATGAAATGGGGGAGAGGGAAAAGGAAAAGTAACAAAGAGGAGGAGAGAAGATAAAGGATCGACGAAGTGTACCACCGCGACTACCACGCGCTCGGCCCTTCTCCTTCTTACTTTTCTCTCGATTAGACCCTGGCACACACACACAAGCACACAAGCACACAAGCACACTGACACACATTTATCTTGATAGCGAAAAAGAAGAAAAGAGTACGTCTGCCTCGATCGCCTGCTGGAAGTTGTCGCATTACCACATCGGGCAGGAGCGTTCCATGCACATGGACGATAGCCGCACAGGTACCTCGAATTTTTGGCTCTCGCGTTGATCGACGATCGCCTTGTACGCTCACGCGCGGCGTGATCGATGGAGTGGGATGCGCGGTGGTCGTCTCGTGTGGGTCTCGCATGCTGGCGTTGGTGTTCTCGCATTCCTTTACACGCCTCTCTTCCTCTCCCTCTCTCTCCCTTCAGTCGCTGCTGTGCGCCAGTGAACGCCTACAGATACACACACACACACACAAGTGTATATTCGTATTCATAAGAAGAAATAAAGTGTGTGTTGGGGGAAGGAAGAGAAGGACATGCCGTCTATGGGCGTTGGTACGAGCGACGCGGATGGAGACGTCGAAAAGGTGCTGCGCTCGCTAAGGTGCTCTCCCTCTCTCACGCCCTCGCAGGCGGCTATGACGCTTCAACGCTGGTTCCGCCAGGTGCGTGCCGGGCAGCAGGCACGCCGCCTGCTGGCACTACTCGCTCTTATGTCCGCTAGTCAGCAGGCCAACAACAACAACGGCTCCGTGTGCGCGGCACGCGCCCTCCCTGACGTGTGTGTAATGTGCTGTGTACTCGACAGTGTCGAAGACTACGCGGCAGCCGTCGATGTCGAAAACTACACGCGTCGCCTTCTCTGTGAGGAGAATCTACCGGCCACAAGCGAGGCCTGGCGTCAGGCGTCGTCGTCTGTCCGTCGGCAGCTGCGCCAGAAGCACCCTCGTCTTCGCCGTATCTGTCTGTTGCCAGCGAAGGAAACGAGCGGCCTTGTGGCCGGGCTGATCGTCCAGTTGAGTGTGCCGCGTGAGACGCATAAAGAGGACGAGGATGACTGCGACACCGGGACCCTCTCGTGGATTGATGTGGACGCACGCATGCACACGCTCCTCGGTGAGACCGCGACGGACTGGCTTGCCGCCCAGCCGGTCCCATCCAAGCACACAGTGAAGACGAGCGATGTCCACAACGCTCTGCAGGCGTGGGTAGAGTGGCGCACGCACCGTCAGAGCCATAGCTCGTACGAGAAGGAGGCGGTGGTGGAGGACGCCGCGCTTCTGCGGGACGTGCCGCCGTTGCCACCACCGCACAGACGCAGTCCCTCCGCAGACACCACCGCGGAGGCTGACGTGAACTCACAGGACATGTTGCTGCCGCCAAGACCTCTGCGCGGAGAACAGTCAGGGATCACAGCCGCTGACGATGCAGCCGAGAAGCAGGACGAAGAACGCGAGGTGGAGGAGTGGCTGCACGACGAGTCCGACGGGAATGACGACGACGACGAAATGCTGCAATCCACAGAGGCGCAGGACTTGGCCACGCGCTTGGCTGCCGCGGATGAGGCCGCACTGCATCGTCGCAACACGCGGTTCTACGCAGCGCAGAAAGCCAAGGAGGCGGCGCTGTCTAAAGTCTTGGCGCATCGCCTCGGTCTGGAGAAATCGGTTGGTGCCGAGGTCCGTCCGAGCAAAGACGATGAGGTCGGTGCACACGACAGCGCGCCAGGTGACGCTGTGCTGCCCATCTTCGGTCGTGGCGCGGATCAGATCAGATCACCGTGTTTAGGCAGCGCGTGCGTCACTGATCTGCGCTCCTCTCCGCCTCACACAGTCTCCTGCGTGTGTGCCGTGTGTGAGCTGGACGGGGTCTGGGCGGACGCTGCGGAGGCGGAAGACGCGTTGGTACGATGTGCAGCATGTGGAATACCTTTACACCAGACATGCGCGGTCACATCTGAACAAGGTGAGTGGGTGTGCTCGCGTCTGTGTGCTGGGAATGTGGTCATGTAATATTATGGCGATGAGTGAGGAGTGCTGCTCTCTCCTCTTTTTTTTTCCCCGCTTGTTGTCTCCAATCAAAAACGAAAAAAAAAAAAGCGCAGTTCTACAGCGCGCGAACCACTGTGCTTCTGCGAGACGTCGTGTTCGTGCGTCTACGTGAGCGTGGCCGGCGAGCTGAGCGTCGGCGCGTCAGCGCATCCACCTCGCGTGTGTGTCTGTTGTGTTGCCCACTGCAGTGTGGGTCAAGTCATGTCATGGCATGCCTCCTCTTGTGTTCTTGTGGATTGTCTCTTTTGACACGCTCTCTCTCTCTCTCTCGATCTGAAAGGGCCGCTCTTCCCGCCAAGAGGAACAGAACAGAACAAAAAGATATATATAGAAAAGTTGTCGATAAAAGTTATCGATATAAATCCTTCTTGTTGGAGTCCTGCCCGCCGGTACATGTCTGTTAGCACGCTTCGCCGTCAATGACCGATGTCCTCACCGTATTGCACTCGTTGATGCACCGCGTATCGTCGGTGTTGATGCCGTCGGAACTGAGCGACGTACTCCAATTTCTCCGCGGTAATCACTGGCGCCTCGTCGAAAACGGCGCGCAGACAGTGACGCCCACGTCTACTGCCACTGCCACTAACGCCGCCTCCGCGACGTCAGCGTCCTTGCCAACTCGCAAACAATCGCGTTATGTGCCTGACGGGCGCGTCGCGCATCACGGCTTCATCCCACTGGCGATAGCAGCAGATGCACTGCTCTCCCTCGCCTCGGGCGGCGAGCGCGCCGCACTCGAGCAGCTCTTCTCGCGCCACGGCTTCGAGCGGGTCGTGGCGGTCAACCTGTGTCCTTCCGGAATGGCGAGTCGCGCTGACGGGGCGTCGGAGGGCGGTTCGGCCTTTGGTGAGGTTGGGCGTGGCGTGGAGTCTGTGGGGCACGACGGGGCGGCGGCATCAGCAGCCACAACGCTTAACAGCATCCGTCCTGGACAGCGGCGGAGGCGCGGACAGAGAGAAGGAGAGACCGTCTGGCAGACGATCGAAGCAGAGAACACGACGGCAGGACGATTGACGTGCGTAGACATCATTCGGACGTGGCTGGCGGAAGTGGAGGAGGAGGCGAGGCGAGTTGAACGACAACGTCACGTCTCCCGCCGGCGGGACGTGGACCGCGCACACATACGTACGCAAGACTCAGATGCACCACAGCGCACGGAGACGCGGGCGATCGGGTGTGACGCGGACGACGCGGACTCCACGCGGCGTTTGCTGCTCCTTGTGCGGTGCACGGCAGACAACAGAGAGCTTGCGGTCTCTACCGCCTCTTCGTCGGCTGGCGCGGGGTCGGCTCGCTTTGGACCATCGCGATCCGCGCGGCGATTGACAGAGCGCGCTGATCCGCTTTTTCTTCTCCTGCACGATCTCGCCGCGGCGCAGACGCTCTCGCAGGTCCGACTCACGCACATCGGCGGGGCGGCCACCGCACACATCGCAGTGCTGCTGCTGCCGGATGATCACATCTACGGCGGCATTCTTCTGCAGCAGCGTCTGCGGCGAGAGCTCGCGTACCGTTACGTGACGCGTTTGTTTGAGGACAGCGACGATCTGTCCATCACCGCGCGACCAGCGGATCGACCGTCGTCAACAACAACGTCCGCCACGACAGGTGGCGAAAAGAAGAGCAGTGATGGGAATGGAGTGTCGCTGAGGCTCTCCACGCGCTGGGCGCGAACTGGGCGGCTGCTCGACCTGTGGGAGCCAGGCTGGGCAGCGCGTCTCGCGACCCCTGCCGGTACGCCCGACACCGATCTGACCAGCGTTGTGAATGACGCAGTGAGCGAAGTTCCCGGCGCGGGTTGTGTGACCGATGCGATGCTGGAGCGCCATCTCCTCCGTCGATGCGGAGACGGCGCGTTCTTTCTGAGGCCAAGCAACCTCCCGCTCTGTGCGTTCCTGCGGGAGGCACTGCTGCGGTTTCCGCTTCTGCTTCGCCCCGCTCACCTCCAGCTGCTGCAGGCGGCCTGGACCTCGCGACACGCGCTCGTCGACGTCATGTGGGTATTCCACGCGCTCCAGATGCCCTTCGATTTCACCACCGGCGCGGATGCGAACAGCGGCGCCGCGCCTGAGCCGTCGTCTGATGCGCACGCACCGGTACGCACCACGTCGTCGCCGTCCGCGTTCGCCACGTGCCGACAACGCACATCGTTCAGTGATGTGTACCGCGATACGACGTGTTTATTGGATGCGCTGCTGGAGGTGGCCGCGACGCTGCGTACAAGAGGAGCGAATGGTCAAGGGCGGGCTGCGGCTGCGGCTGCGACTGGTGTGGCTGGAGGCGAGGAGGCGTCCGCCGCTGCCGCCTTGGACGAAGCCGTCGCATTCATGCTTCTTGTCGACGAGGTCTCGCGTCAGCAGTCATACATCCACGTCCTGCAGGCCGCACCGATCACAAAGGCCCTGGCGGAGATCTACCGGCGTGAGGTGCACGCCTGGGCGATGCGGCGTGCCGAGGCGTCTGTCCTCCCGCACACGGCAGACTCTGCACGTATCCAAGCCGTCAAGGCGCTCGAAGCCCCTTTTCTCGCGCTCTCTGAGGGCGAGCAGGCACGGCACACACTGCTGTACCAACTTCCTTTTCATCAGCCCAGCCCTCTCTGCGGCGGCAGCCATGGCCACACGATCGCCGACAACGGCACCGCGTCGAGAGCGGATGACGCGCCGCGCTGGCCAGTGCGTTTACCTGCTGTGATGCGCGTAACGGGTGTGCGGCTGAGCGTTGCTGGTGCGCTTCAATCGGCGGCGCTGTCGGCGGCACTCGCGCCAGACGCGTCGCTCCGGGAGTTGGTGGAGCTGACAGGCGGACTGGTGAAGGCAGTGTCCCCACACAACTTCTACAGCCCGCTCATTCCCAGCACCGTGCGCGTTATGCACGTGCTGGCGGTGCACGCGTTACGCGCGAGTCTGGAGCGGGAGAAACACGTGCCACTCGCCCAGCTCCAACACGTGTGCCAGCTCTCTGATGACGTGCTGCTGGTGACGCTGCACGAGCTGCAGTCGGTTGGCTTCATCGCCGTCAACAGCTTCCGGCAGACAGCGCGTTCCCTGCTGAGTGGATGATCGCCAGTGCGCCGCACATACAGAGAGGAGGAGGTGTGTGCGGACACGCCAAAACACGTTCCCGCGTTTGTTTCTTTTTTTCCCTCTCTTTGTGCGGATGCTGAAGCGAAGTCGAATCCGATCGCATGCTCACATCTTTTTTTTTTTTTTTTTTTTTCGACCCAAACGAAGACAAGCAGTGGAAGAAGAAGAAATGCGCATACGCTCATATCCTCTCAGACAAGCGCTCTCCGGTGCCGAAAGATCGTGCTACAAAGGGTTTTATCGCGAGGCCAGCACGCACCCCACATGGTCTGCCTCTCCGCTCGCTGGTGGTGCTGCGGCACGCTTTACCTCTACGCCTGCCGCTGACTCAGCTGGCGGATGGTCTCGTCGTGACCTTGTTCTATTGTTCTCAAAGTTGGCGCACTTACATACAAAAAAAAACCTTCTCTCTCTCTCTCTTAACATGATCTTCTTGAACGTTTGTCTCTTTCAGTGATTCAACGTAATTAACCTTATTGCTCACTGACAGTCCGTTGGCCAAGAGCAGGAAAAGTGTGCTGACAACGATCTGTGCCAGACAACGTCCGTCAAGAGTACGTATCGTGGGGCTCACACTCCAGTGTTTTTCTTTTTGTTTCTTCCGCCCGCTTATTTTGTTATCTTCGTCCCTTTCTCTCTCCCCTCTTCCCCTCTCTCAGCAATTCTAGTGGTGCCGCTCTCTCTCTATTTAACTCGTGTGTGGCGCCCTTCCCTCACCAGCAGCACTTGTTATTATCGATTGTTCTCGCTAAAAACCGTTTTCGCGTCGCCGATACACCAATATTCTTTCTTTCTTTGACGTCACTGCACCTGGGGGTGTGTGCGTGAGTGTCACGTGTTCTCGTGTTGTGCAAAATTTCGGTCAAAAGCGGTGCGCGCCGGTAAAACGAGACGCCCGCAGCGATGGTGCTTTTCACGCTGCCAGAGAGTGCGGTCGAAACCATCTCAGAGGCGAACAGGGCCGCTCTTCTGCGTCTCCGCCATGGCCCGTATCCAACGACGGAGCTAGCGTTTATTCCTCACCGTGCCCATCTGTATCTGAAGCGTCTCGAGGGTGAAGTGGGTCTCGCACAGGCTGCTGCGCGTTACCTCGTGGCACGTCTGATGGCACTGCAGCACTTCACCGTTTCCGTTCCGCGTGAAGCCGTGAGTACCACGTCTTCCACAGCCGCACCGACGACCTCCGCCACCCATGATGGCGTCTGCGCACCGTCATCGCCAACACCCCAGTCGTCGCCGTCGCCGTCGCCGTCGCCCATCGAGGCAGCGACACGCTCTGCGGTGACAGTGGTGCCCAATCGATTCCAGCTCGCGGCTTCCGCGGTGAAAGGCACGCTACGCACGGCCTACCCGCATGTGTGCGCAGATGTGTTCGTGGCCGAGGGTGCCGCGAAATTTGGTTTCACTAACGGGGCGTACGCGACCAAGTCTATCGCCGAGCTCGTGCTAACGGAGGTGGCCCCATATGTGGAGGAGGCGATTTTCGCCGGTGCTCTCACTGCATTCTTCGCCCACGGCGTCTCTATCTGGACTGCGGAAGCCCTCATGGAGGCCCGGCGGGAACAGCAGGAAGAGGACGCCGCCATGGATACCGATCTTTACGGCAACGACGACGCGAACGCCAGCGATCGGCGCGGCGCGGCCCGGCGACGCACAGTCGCACAGGCGCTTTGGTCACTTCACCGCACGTTTGTTCGGCTCTCGATTTCCGCACAGAAGCACATATGCTCGCACGGCGCGTTGTCCGCTGGCGCGGAGGCGACGTCAGCTTCGGCGTTCGATGGGTCCAGCACCGCGTCGCCGTGGTATTTGTGTCGAAATATGCATCAGATCCTCGCGCTCGTGCAGTTCATGGCCCCCGTGAGCAGCACCGCGTCATCTTACTGTGTAGAACTTGTCTCTAGTCTTGGTTGTGTGTACACGCGTGAGGATGCCCAGTACCTGCTGCAGATGCCGCTGCCTCTCGCGCCGCGACACGCCGATATCGCAGCCGGGCTGAAGGAACAATCCGCGCTGTGTACCATGGTGCGCACCGTTGCACTTACAGTCGTGGATAGTGTGTGGTTCACCGATTGGAAGTGGAGCGACATGAAGACTGGGCCTTTGAGTACGCGACTGAGTGCGTTTTGCACGCCCGAGGAAATCCTCATTCTGCAGCAGCTCATGCAGTGGTGCGATGCGTACCCTGAGCTGGCGCGCAGTGTGGTGCGGGACCGCATGTCGATCTCCTCGCTCTTCAAGGTCGAGAAGCTCATCGAGGCCCGCGTACTCGCCGTCCCGACACTTCCTGAGGCGGAGCAATGCCGACACCACCTCCTTTATCCGGTCGCATCTGTGCAACAGGCCCTACAACACGGTAGCTTGTGCACACGCGTGGAATGGTCGAGGTCCGACGAGGCCAACCTTGAACATGGCGGCATCGGCACAGGGGCAGCGGATGATGTCATGTACGAAGCCGATCGTCGTATGGCGCTCGCGGAGCCCCGTGGTGAGGCGGCAGCCTCGAGCACAACGCCTCGCACCGGTACGGACACTGCCGCTGCTGCACCTGTCACAGTCGACCCACTGCGCCGAGAGCTGGTTGGGCTCATCAATGTGGGGAACACGTGCTTTGTGAACAGTGTCGTGCAGCTCCTTTTCCGATCTCGCCCGTTCGCCTGCGCGTTGGTGCGCACGGTGCTTAGGGCCCTCGCGCGTCGCCGTCAAGGAAAAGATGACGAGGAAGGGGCGGCGGTGCCCACGACGCGACTTCAGGAAGAAGATACACGTGTGGCCTGCTCCACTCCTCTCCTACTCGATGAGGAGGCCGAACCGCTGCCGACGTCGGGTAAGGCACCTGGCGACGCACCTGACAGCTGTCCTACGGTCAATTCCGAGGATGGGCTCACCACCGCGAGCACACACACGGTGCCTCCTCTAAAGGCTCGCCCTGATGAGCCCGTGAACGCTCAGGATATCGCGGAGGAGATGATGCAGGCGTTCACGCGCTGCACCGCGGTGGCCAGTGACTCTGAACCCGCAGACGTCACAGATCTGCGCACGCTCCTGGCGCTGACGGTGTTGATGGGGGAGATGAACTGGCGGATTTACAACGACTACGCCACCCGCACCAGCGTGGATATGCGGGTATTTATCAACGCCCTTCCTAGCCTCTTCCGCGACGGCCAGCAGCACGACGCGTCAGAGTTTTGCAAGATGCTTCTGGAGCTGCTCGACCGCGCGGAGAAGCGCTGGTGTCTGGAGGCGCCGACCTCGTCACCCACTTCCGCCTCAGTGGTCTCGGCCGCGCCGCCGGTGGCCTCCTTGGTGGAGTCTTGGTTCGGTGGCTGCATGGAAACAAGACTGCGCTGCTGCGTGTGCGAAGACGTGCGCACGTCGAGGAGTGACTTCTGGGACCTCTCTGTGGTCGTGCCACACACGAAGAGCACCACCAACACAGATCCCACGCGCGCGGCGGCCGCGGTGGCGAGTCTGCCCGCATCAGCCACCGAGCCGCTCTGGGAGTGCGCGCCGGTCATGGAGGTCCACGCGGAGTACACACCGACTAACACCGCTATGATCCCGTACACGGGCGCACCTGCTGATGCCGACACCGTGCCCTGTGCCAATGAGGAAGTGACGACGTGCACCGCGTCATCACGCATACGCGTCTTGACCACGTACGGGGCCGACGGCGTGGACTCCGATCAGGTACCGACGCCGGCTGGGGCGCGAAGTGCGAACGACAGCTTTGAAAGCGCACAAAGTCTAGACGAGGCCAATCGACCAGTCCGGTGTGCGGAAATGCCGGCTGCGGACACGGGAGCACAGATCGCACCGCTCCGCGCGACGGCAACGGTGATGCGCAGTCCGCTTACGACGTTGACTAGCGCCTGTGTGGACGGCGCGCGTCTGGGCCGCGGCAGCAAGTTCACCCGCACCGAGCTCACTGCGGCCAGCGACGACAGACCGTCCGAAACGCTGGGAATTCCACGCGCGTTGGCGGGTGTGGCACCTCCCATCGCGAGTCAAGAGGCACAGGAAGCGCATGGGAACCAAACAGGGCACGGAGAGAAGCCTCGCCAGGGCCAACAACAAGAACAAGCGCAACTGCCCACGCCGCCTCTCACCGCAATGGCGAAGCGGAAGACGTCCGATGTGACAGCCCCAGAGAGTGACGATGCGGTGGACCCACGCACGGTCACGATTCAGCACTTGGTATGGCGCACCGCCGATCCCCGGCTGAACGCGGAGCTGCTGACGGGCGACAATCAGCTTCGATGCCCCACGTGCGATGCGCGCACCGACACGGCGCTCTCGACAGCCGTACTCGCACAGCGGATCGAGGGCGCGCACGAAACAATGTGTGGCACGACAGGTGAAGAAGGCACCGCAATGACCAACGCTGCCAGCGATGACGATCGAGTCGAGTCCACCGTGACGAAGCAAGCGTCGACGACAAGCGTATCGACGGCAATGCTCGGATCGCGCGTCTCCGGTGTGCCACATTTCTTGACGCTGCAGCTACAGAGATTCGCCTTTGACCGCACGTCGGTATCGTTTGGGAAGCTGCTCGAGCCGGTGGCGATGGAGGAGGTGGTGCTGCTGCCCGTGACACCCCGGACGTCACTGACGCGCACACCAGCGGCAGCAGAAGGCACCTCTGCGTCACCGCGTGAGGATTTGGCGACCAACGAGGAGGCGGAAGAGGACGACGGGCGGGCAGACGCGGCGGAGATGATGGTAGAAGCCGGTGCCGCGCCCGTGTATGTGCCCTATCGACTAGGCGCCATACTCGTGCACAGCGGGACGACGCCGTACAGTGGCCATTACTACACGCTCGTTCGCCACGATGCACGTACCACCGCCCACACGTTTATGACAGGCACTGAGGCGGAAATGAAGGCCAGGGCCGGTGCGGCGGAAGCACACCTAAACACAGCGGGTGTAAATGAAGAGGACGTGCAGACGGATGCCGACGACACAAAAACGCCCGCAACAGCAGCCGCCGCCGCGGAGAGGGCCGCTAAGGAGAGCGCGGACATTTGGGCCTACGTGGCTCGTCTAGCACAGGAGCTCGAGAGTCACCGCGTACCCCTTGAAGGTCCACCGCACTTTGAGCTGGTGCAATCGCATCACCACGAGGGCCTCGCGGCGGCAGTTCCGGCGGCTTCGTTCGCCTCGTCTGGTGTACCGATAGAGCCGCCTCTCGACGCGGGGACGCGCTCTGGCGACGGCAGCTCCTCGCAGTTCTCCACAAGGCTCTCACCTACACTGCCGGATACCCAAAGCAGCCCTGTCACGTCAACGACCGGGCGGTTTCTGACGTCGACGTTGGAGGGAATGAACGTGACGGGCCACGCAGCGGAGGGGTGGGTGATGGTCAACGATTCGCACGTCATGTCAATCGAACCCAAACGCATGCTCGACATCCTGCAAGGCAAGCGCGGTGTGTACAGCGCACTGGAGACAGCGTATGTGCTACTTTACGAGCGCGTGGCGTCGGAGCCGTCCGAGATGAGCGCCGACACCTGTGATGCGGCGTCTCGCGCTGCGCCTGCGTCGCTCCCCGACTTTTCACAGCACGTACTCGACATGTACACGGCCCGCGCCCAATCGAGCGCAGCACCACCGACAGCGCGGGTGAACGACGGCAGCGACGGCTTTGGGGGGGTGTATGCGAACAGCATCAACGCGCACCAGAACGTTGAAAATAAGATCTGGGGCATCGGGACGAGCTCAACTGCATACTTTGATGAACCGCATGATGGTGTTGCGATGGGTCGTCCTTTCAACTATTTCGACACAGGTACGGCCGGCTTCTAAAGAGCGCGACAACACGCGAAGATGGTGAAGGGATGATACCAGCAACAAAGAAATACAAAACAATAAAAGAGAGATCGAAAAACAGAAAAGATTTTTTTCTTTGTTGTGTATCGTTCTCGTCGCCTCGCATCGCGTGCATTGGATGACACAACGGTCTTTTTCTCATCCACAATGGGGAACGAAAAAAGCAAGCGAGAGAACAGAAGAAACGGGAAAGGCACACCTGATGCACGAGAGGGCTGTGTTGCGGGACAGAAGGAGTGGACAGAGCGAGCGCGAGCGTTCTCTTTACGGTTGTGTCGTCTCTTCTCTTCCCTCCTCCTTCTCTTCATGATAAACACACCCTGATGGGTTCGACTGCGTGGCAGCCCGCCCGCAGCACTGTTTCCCTGTGTTGTCTACGGGCGACGGCGCGGTTCGAGCTGCTTGTCTCTCATCCCTCTCTCTCTCTCTCTGTCTCCCTCCCACCCAATATCCACCCATCCTGGTCACGTACGCCTCTCCGCCGCCTTCTTTCGGTGTCTGTCGCGACGTCGGTGTTCTCAAAGAAAGCAGAGCAGAACGATCTGCACCGCTCGAGTCAAGCTGGCACGTCAAAGACGCCCGCTCCTTCTTGCTGATACACATACACACGCGCACACGCTCATCTGTGTTTGTACGTTTACGCCTCATTGTTTCCATCTTTGTTTTTCTTTTTTCAAGTTGTCCTCGCCCTCATCAGAAACCGATCTAACCCGATCACTCACTTCTTTTGTCCATTGGCTTTTGCTGCTTCTCATAATCGTCTTCGCTCCCCCTGCGCGTCCACTTCTTCTGTGACAGGACTCGCACTGCGCTCGGGTAGTTGCTGAGTACCCGCCCCCATGTCACACACAAGAGCCGATGTGGTCGGCTCAGGGACAGTCGAGGTGAAGGCGTCCTCCGTGACAGACGCCGACTCCTGTGAGAATGTTCCCTTCTTCGACGAGCGGCCGGTTAGCGGTTGCTTTGATTCTATACCAGAGTATGACATGAGCACGTCTCTCTCATCGCGGGTGAAGCGAGGCAGTGACGCGCCGCCACACCCGCTGACGGCGTCCACGGCCACGACGGTGAGCTCCAGCACAACCGCCTCATCACGTCGTCGCCGCACAACCTATCAGCCGACCACACTCTACGGTGACGCCGGAGTCGCCAACAATGGCACTGGTGGGCTCGCGACGAGCCTGCTTAGCGATGCACCGCTGGCTCCCACTGCATCCCCTGCGCCGACGCCATCCGAGACGGGCTCTGTGCGCGCGACTACGGACAGCCCCGTGCGTACGGCGCCACGCTCTGTGAAGAGCACGGGTGTCCACCCTGCCGCGCACACAGGGTCATCGTCGCACGCACTCGCACATATCCGCCGCACCACACCAGTCCTCGCCCCCGCGACCGCGCCCGAGTCGTCTGCGCAGGGGAGTGTGCTTATCGCTCATGCATCCCGTCGTGCGTCGGCGGTGACGCGACTCCCAGAGAGTGACAACTTGGCCCAGTGGCAGGACACCGCGAGGCGGCTGTTGCAGCAGTGGCAGCAGGAGAAGTTGGTGAGCGCAGCGTATAGGCGCGAGTACGGCAAGTTGAGGGGCGCCGCGCCGCAGAAGTCGTCTCACGTGGACTCGCGAGATGACTCACAAATACAATCACCTCTGAACTCGCCAGCGACCTTGTCCATCGCCCTGCCCACGTCTGACAGCGAGGCGGATACCAAATGTGTGCCTCCGTCTGTGTCCGCCGCCGCGTTGACGCCGTTGGTCGATCCCGCCGCTCCCAGTGAATTGGAAAGAATAAAGAGTGACCTCGCGCAGTCGGAGGAAAACCAAAAAGTGCTTCGCGCGCTTCTGGCCGATCGCGACGAGACTATCGCAAAGCTGACTGACGAGCTGCGGATGGTCAAAGCGGTCGCCACGACGTGCCCGCCTGCCGCCTCACCTCTCCAGCCTCAGGACGAGCCGATCGTCACGTCGCCACTGATCCATTTCGCACGACAGCCGTGGCGAGGCGAGTCTCCACCGGGCAGTGCGAGTGGTGCCGCGACGCCTGGCAGTCTGAACAGCCTCACGGAAGCGGCGCGTGTGCTAGCTGCCACGACGAGCGCCAACACGAATGGACCTGTTGTACGTGAACGGCTGCGTGCGTTGAGTGCGTGTGCGAGTGCGAGTGCGACGCTCCCTGAGAGGAGCGGTCCGGCACGCGCGGCGTCCTCCGCGTCACCAGCATCGCCGCAAACACAACAACAGCAACAGCCGTTTCCGTCGCATGGGAAGCTGCAAGACGTGAGCGCGACGAGTAGTGGCGGTGGTAGTGGGAGCCGCCAGGGCAGCGGCTCTCGGATGTCGCTCTCTCCGCGCTCCACGACCTCCCATCCGACAGCCATGAATGTCTCGATGCCCACATTGGAAAGAAGTACCGACGGCATTGCCGACGACGCGGGGGCGGCCATGCACTCTCCCCCAGCTATGTCACCCTTGTTGGTAAAGATGATGTCGCCTTCACCGCCGTCTGCCTCGCCGAGCGGCGCGCGGCTCGACGTCAGCAGCTCTTTCCGACGCGCACAGCCGCACGGTGACGCCGCGGGCGGTAGTCCCTCTTCCCCACGCGGCGGCCATCTTGCACCAAGTCTGACCGTGACGCGCGCAGCACGCGGGCCGACCGAGGAAGACAGCCGATGCAGTGCGATTGATGATGAGCTCGGTGTCCGTCCGAAGGGGGAGGAATCGCCGTCCCTGCTGACAACGGCTTCTCGTCTCGCGTTGCCGCACGTCCCTACTGGGGCCGCCGCCGCATCCACGTCACACGTCGCGGCTCTCATCGCTGGCCACTCTGTCGCACCGACCAGCAGCGCGGCGAACAGCCCCAATATCTCTGGGGTCATGACGTCGACACCTGCTCAGGTGACGCACGCGCACGCGATCGCCAGCAGTGGCAGCACCAGTCTCGGTGAGCAGCCGGCACACGCGCCAGGCGCGACGAGTGGTGTAAGTGACAACGGGACGAGCCCGCCGCTCTTCTCCCGCACACACTGCGGCAGTCTCGTCCAAAAGCGAACTCCACCGTCTGCGAGGGCGACGGCGACGGGCGCGGCAATGGCATCTTCTGTGGTACAAGAGCCACTCACAGCTTCGCCGCCGCCGTCGTCCGAAGCGGTCTCCAGCGCACATGTGGCGCCTCTCAACGTCGCTGAGCACCACATCAGCACGATGCCGAACACGCCTGCTCCACCGTGCCGCGATCCTCTCCGACGGCCATCGCTCACCGCACAGCCTCAGCCGAAGACCACCTCTAGCCCCACGTTCACACCAGGGCCGCAGACCGCGCGAGAGATGGGTAGCGTGGGGAGCGCGGGCAGCAACAGTAGCCTGCCGGCCCTCGGTGTCGAGAGCCCGAGCTCGACCTCACCGATCAGCGCCGTGACGAGTCGACGCGCGTCTGTGGTGCCCGCTGTATGTACCGCACGATGCCTTGAGGCCACGCCCCTGTCACCGAAGCCAGCGACACTCAAGAGTGGGTGTGTACCTCACATGCTACAGAAAACGATGGAGGAAGATGGGAACAAGAACGACACGGCGGTTGTTCTCGATGCCGCGGAGGAGCTCAGACGCTGGAGGCGGGAGGCCGCCACGATGAAGCATGTACTTTGATGTTGTGTGGGCGAGAAGAGCGTCACTCGGCTCTTACTCGGAAAAGGGGGGGGGGCGGCGTCCGCACTGTAGATACACGCATAACCCTCACCCCACCCCTAACCTCTCTTCACGATCACCACTCCCCGTTTTCTCTTTCCCAGCCAAAACGATGACACGCAGTCGCTGTCATACACGCACGGACAGACACGTACACAACACTTTACGTATTGACACGAGAGGGACGGTAGCGCAGCGTAAACATGTATCCATCATAGGTGTGGATCGACAAGGTGAGATGGTTTGGCCTTTTGCTTTCCGTCAGACGAAACCGATTTTAAAAAAAACGGTCATTGGCGGTGCTCAAGATCGCCTCACCTCCTACAGTTGATGTGACTCGTTGCAGGCGTTCCTTTCGGTGTACGTGTACCATTCTTTTTGGCACTGCTGTCCCGCGATGGGGGAGAGAGGGTGGAGAAGTGTGTGTTGTCAATCAAAAAAAAAAAAGGAAGAAGAGCAGTCGACCTCTACGAGTGGTGCTCGCTTTGTCGTTGTCGATCGAGAGCCGACAGGAAAGCGTGCACCAGGGGGACAACAAAAAAAAAAAAAAACACAGAGCACGCGCGAGACGTAGCATGCAGCGCTTGTTGAGTTGTGCACACGGTTTTTTCTTTTTTTTTTTTTTTGGCTCTGTCGCGCCTTTCTTTTTCTTTTCTCACTCGCTCTTTTCTCAAAACTATTCGCTCTAGGCGAAGAGCTCTGCAACAGTTCACCCACAACCGATACCGGGTGATGCTGACAGTATTTCTTTACGTAGCGCGCACTCATTCTTTTTTCTTTTCTCTTCTCTCTCTCTCTCTCTCTCTTTTACCCCGTACCACCGTCTCCGTACACACACACACATACACACACAGACGTCCTTGCGCTCGTCGAAGGACTCGGCTTCTTCTTCTTCTTGTTTTTTTAAACCTTCCAACAGCAACACGATCACAAAATAAAAATAAAAATGATTGTCGTGAACAAATAGACTTTCCGAGAGATAAGCCTAGCGGACAAGCGGCCATGGTAGAGAGCATCTCGCAGGCCCCGAACACGTCTGTCGTAGGGTAGGACGCTGCGTCGTCACGCGGAGGCCTTCATCACTGTCGCTCTCTCTCTCTGACTTCCTGTTCGTCATCCACTCCACACGCCTCCGCTTCCTTACTACTTCGATACAATCGCTCTGGATCATGCACCCGCGCAACCAACGAGAACTAATTTCTTTCTGACCGTTGAGGACTCATCCCCCCTTTTTGTGTATTTCCTCTTCTATATCCTCCTTTTGTTGTTATTGTTGTTGAAACTTTTTTTTTGTTTCCCGCTCTTCTACACGATTGTGCTGTACAGCTCGCTAGCGAAGCCTCCGCCTCGGTGAACACAAAGATCCCGCTGTGAGTGCTTTGCCGTACTGCAAAAACGCCGAATCAGCACTACACGTACGCCAGTCATACCATCCTCCTCCAACGCCATGACATCCGTCACTGCTCCCGCCAAAAAGAGCGGTGGTCCCGCCGCCGGCAGCAGTCACGCTCCCGACGCGCCGTCCTCGCTCTACGAGGCCTACGAGCATCTGCAGAAGCGCATCCAGAACATTGACCTCAAAACGCTCATCTGCAAGACAGAGACGCACCAGCTCATGAAGGAGGAGAGCGCCGCGAAGCAAGAGGTGCGCCGCATCCAGGCCGTGCCGCTCGTGCTCGGTAATTTCGTCGAGGCCGTGGACGCGTCGCGCGGCATCGTCAGCGGGACGAGTGGGACGCAGTACTTTGTCAAAATCCTTTCCACGCTCAACAAGGAGCAGCTCAAGCCGAACGCGAGCGTGGGTCTGCACAAATCGAGCAACGCCTGCGTGCAGCTGCTGCCCAGCGAAACTGACGCCACCATCTCTCTCCTCAACTCGAGCGATCGTCCGGATGTGACCTACTCCGACGTCGGTGGACTTGATATGCAGAAGCAGGAGATCCGCGAGGCGGTGGAACTGCCCCTGACGCACCCAGGCCTGTACCAACAGATCGGCATCGACCCCCCGCGCGGTGTGCTGCTTTACGGCCCCCCTGGCACGGGGAAGACGATGCTCGTCAAGGCGGTCGCACACCACACGAACGCCTCCTTTATTCGTGTCGTGGGCAGCGAGTTTGTGCAGAAGTACCTCGGTGAGGGTCCACGCAAGGTACGCGATGTCTTCCGCCTGGCGCGCGAGAACGCGCCCGCGATTATCTTCATCGATGAAGTCGACTCGATCGCGACGAAGCGCTTTGATGCGCAGACGGGTGCCGATCGCGAGGTGCAGCGCGTGCTCGTGGAGCTGCTGACGCAGATGGATGGCTTCGATCAGACGACGAACGTCAAGGTGATTATGGCGACGAACCGCTGGGACACCCTCGACCCCGCGCTGCTCCGCCCCGGTCGGTTGGACCGCAAGATCGAATTTCCGCATCCCGATCGCCGTCAGAAGCGTCTCGTGTTCCAGGTCTGCACGGCGAAGATGAACTTGAGTCCGGAGGTCAACCTCGAGGAGTTTGTCACGCGCCCGGAGAAGCTCAGCGGTGCCGATATCCATTCGATCTGCCAAGAAGCGGGTATGCTCGCGGTACGCAAGAACCGCTACGTTATCCTTCCACGCGACCTCGAGAACGCGTACCGCGCCGTCATCAAGAAGACCGGCGGAGACAAGTACGATTTCTACTCGTAGTGATGTGAGGAGGTCGCATGAAGAAGAGCAAAGAACCAGAGAACGGGTGAGGGGGGAAACGGACAGACATCGGGAGGAGGTCGTGCGCGTGCTGTCTTTGTGCGTCAAGGGATATTATTCGTCCTCTCTGCTCCCGCGTCTCTCCTCATTTTGCATTCACGTCTCTTCTGTGTGTCTTACTTCGCCGCTTCTTGACCGTCTCGCTTGTTCTTCTCCCGTTTATTATTGTTTTCTTTTGTTTCGTTGTGCGAGTACCCAGTCTGTCGTGTGGCTGTCGTGTGTGTTTTCGATGTTTCACTCTTTATTCCTCGCTGGCGATGGCATTCAGCCGAAAGCAAACAAACAAGGAAACAAAAAGTCCGAATGTGCGTCATGTGCGACCGCGTGTGCGAGACAGCACGTATCCATCGGGCCTTGACTTAGCGGAAATTGAAAAAAAAAAAAAAGAGTGGGCGCGACGTGGACAGGCATACGATGATGTGCGCGGATGATTCTAGGCAACGTGTGTTGCAGGGTAGTTGTCATGGCCGTCCAACCCAAAAATTGCTTTTCTTCTCTTCGATAGGACAAACCCATTAGGTCGGCACGCCTTGCTGGGGGTACACGTGAGAACGTCACTGGAGGTCACCGTGGCCTCTCTGCCTTTTTTTCTCTCTCTCTCTTATTCCCTTCGAGGTAACACCGCAACAGCGAAGGGGTAGACGCACCTATGTCTGTCTTCACGCGTTCTGTGAACGTTTTCGCGCTCAATAAATAAATAAATAAACAGCAATGTCACCTCCGCTCCCTTCACTTTTCCTCGACCTCGCTTTACTCGTCTGCACACTTGTCTTCTCCATTGTGATCACACATCACGCTCCCAAACAACGTGAGCTCAACGACGACAGAACCCAGTCCGACAAACGCGTCAATATGCCCGCTCGCCAAACAGTGACAAAGGCATTTGGTGACGCCTTCTCCGTCTCGATTATTCCCACACTCAAGGACAACTTCTCCTACCTCGTGCACGACCACGCCACCGGTGCGCTGGCTGCCGTGGACGTCAACGACGATGTCGAGCCTCTTCTCTCGCACATCCAGCGGCACGCGAGTGCTGGCCTCGACATGCACAAGCTCTGCACCATTCTCTCCACCCACAAGCACTGGGACCATGCCGGGGGGAACCTCAAACTGCGTGCGAAGCTCGAGTCCGCCGGTGTGCCCGCCAGCACGTTTCGCATCATCGGTGGCGCCAACGACAACATCCCTGGCGCGACCCAAACTGTCAAGGAGGGGGACGCCGTCTCGATCGGCGCCTTGCGCGTCAATGTGTACGATGTGCCTTGTCATACAAAAGGACACGTGCTGTACCGAGTCTGGCGTGCGGAGCATCCGGCAGCCGGAGCGGCGCTCTTCACAGGCGATACGATGTTCGTCGGCGGTCTTGGCGCGTTCTTCGAGGGCGACGCGAGCGATATGTGTCGTGCCATGCGCACCATTGATGCGATGAACGCCGACCCCAGCGGACCTCAAGACGCGTACACATGCGTCTTCCCCGGACACGAGTACACGGCAGGCTTCATGAAGTTCGCGACCGCACAGCTCTCCGCCAAGTCTGCGTTTGCTGCCGATGCTGCTTTTGTGCAGAGACAGGCGGCGCAGTACGCAGAGAAGGTCCAGCAGGGGCTGCCCAGTGTACCAAGCACGCTCGAAGAAGAAAAGACGCAGAACCTCTTCCTTCGCGTGGCGAATCCTGCATTTCGCAAAGAGATGGGTATGGAGAATGAGGTGAAGCTGATGGACTATTTGTACAACGCCTGTGACTAGTGAGTGGGTGTCGCTATCTGACGACCGATAGCACACCACCCGCGCGTGCGCGTTGGCAGGCCTCCTGGTGTCATGTGTTCGCGAACTTATCTACTCGACGTCCATTCGTTGTGTGTTTTTGTTTTTTGTTAGTATCGTCTTCTATTCGTCCCTCCAACGCTTGTGAGTCGTGTCGTTGTGACGCCGTTGCTGGTTTCGTGGTGCATTCTGTGATGTCATGTCAGCGATATCCATCAAAGGAACGGAAAAAAAAAAAGTGACGCGGATGTGGCATGTCTTGCGCGTGCCCATCCAATGTCTCTTGGTCTCGCCTTCACGTTTCCTCCCTTCCCGTCTCAATTAACACTCATCCCCTGTTTCTGTCGGCTTCCATCACACACACACACACACACACACATACACACATTAGTACACACAAAGTAAAAGAGGAGGCGTAGAAAAAGGGGGTAAAACAGCGTTGTGTCTTGTGTGCTCTCTGTTGTTTTTTGGTGTCGATTTTCACTCATGACGACTTTAGACGTCGCGAGTCGGTCGGTAGAGCGCTTGCTGCCTCTTCTGCACACACAGCTGTGTACGCCACCGCCGCCACGCGCCACCTCGGCGCTCGCCACGAGCGACGACGCGTGGCTGTCGAGCAGTCTCGCGCGGTGGCGCCGCTGCTTCCATATCTGGCGGAAGCTGATCGGCTCGGATGTCGTGTTCCTCGTCCTTCTCTTCTACGCAGGCTGCTTGTGGAGTCCCGACTACGACGCCTTGGCCGATTTCATCGCACGAGAGGAAGAGGCGTTTGAAGACGGAGAGTCCACTGATATTGTGCAAGGTCTGCGGCAGCGGGAGCCCAGCGTGTGGGCCCTGGAGGCGTTGCACTTCATGCGTCTGTTTGAGATTTATGAGGTGTCAAGTGATGCGAGGACGGCACGCCCGAAAACCAGTGAAGGGGCTGTGGCGAACGAAGAGGAAGACGAGGAAGAGGCGCTAGGGGATGCCGACGACACGGGAGAGAGTAGGCGAGGCGAGCCGCGTGATGGCCGCAGCATGGGAATAGCGGACGGCACATCCGCACCCACCTCTAGTCAGCCGCTCCCCGTTGGTCACTCCACAATTGTGCTTGAGCAGCTCGCCGCACGCGTCGTGGCGGTGGCCGTCTCGGAAGGTGATCCTATCACATTGCCGAAAAAGAGCGGGTCTACAGCGGCGAGTGCGACTTCTTCCTCCACCTCAGGGCTTAACGCTTCGCACCCGCCAAGCACTGGTGCTGTTGAGCGCGAAGAAGTGCTCCGGCAGCTGTTGGTCAGTGTTGCGGATAGAGATGAGGTGGTCGTGCAGCAGGTGGCGACCGACCTGGTGTCCCGCTGGTTCGCGTTGACAGAAGCGGCGGCGAACAAGGATAGTGCGGCTGCCCGTGCGCATCGTGACTACTACATGGCCTCCGCCATCAAATTCGCTGCGTATGTCGACGGTGCCTTGTCCGCCTTGTACGAGGAGAACGCACACATCGCCGCCGTCCTCGCTCGACAAAGCATTCCACCAGGGCCCTTGCAGCACCTTTTGCAGACAGCTGTACCCAGCATCGCGTGTTGCCTTGTCATTGAAGAAGCCGCGGCGATGCGCGGTGAATTTAATGGGTCGGATGATGCTGGATGTGCACACCCCCAAGTTGACGACGTGATACCGCTGTGCCTACCACCACAGGCGATGTTGCTGCCCAGCCATTTGCTGGGACGCGGAAGTAGCGTGTCTGTGTGGCTCCCAGCGTGTACCGCTCCGCGCGGCGGCATGCGCGAACCCGACGGACGCCAGCTCCCTGTCAGCGACGGCGACGCCTCTCTCTCCGCCGCACGCGTCGGCCACACGTCCACTGAAATCCCCCGTGCGCGCGGGCAATTCGTGTCGTGTGATGTCTGCTCGCACAGTGTGCAGTGGCACGCGACCACCGGCCCCACCACCTCCGCATCTGCCGCAGCGGCGGCACCGACTCTGTCCCAGCCAAGCATCTCGCCCATGGCCCTGTCACTGCGCTTCCGTCCAGAAACGTGGTTGACCACCTCGACGACGACGGGCTACGGCGCACACGGTGCGTCCCGGGATGTGTCGTACGCGTCCGTCACCGCCGTATTTCCACCTCGCGTGGCCACCACGACCGCAGCCCCGCCGCACTCCCCACGAACCCCGTCGTCACCTACATCACCGGTCGCGAGTGCCGCTCGCGGCGCTTTCGTCGCGAACTGGGTGTGTGATGGCCGCGCGCTCGCCCACAGCTATGTGCGCGTCGATGCGCTCGTGCCACGGCTTGTGTTCGCGGCGTCACTGCCTTTGGCCGCCTCCGCCAGCGCAGGCACCACGTCCACCAACACGCCGGCGTCGACAGCGAGCGCGGCGACGTCCTACCTCTCTATCGTCGACAAACTCGTCGCCCGTGCCGTGGAGCACGCAAAGAGCAGAGACACCACGGACCCTGCGCACACGTCATTGGCGTCGCCTGCGGCCTCGCGGAAGCGCAGTCGCAGCGGTGGTGTGCAGAACAAAGGCAGTGGCTCTCATCACGCGCACAGCGTCGCCCACCCTTTGCTGAGCACCGAAACAAGTGTCGCGACGCTCGTCTCCTTCAGCGGCCTGAGCGCCTCGCATGCTGTGTCGTGGTGGTCAGGTCTTATCCGCGCACATCACAACACGTCCGCTCGACTTGGCCGGATGCCATCCGCTGCGAGCGCGTCGATCAAGCGCCGCGGCGCCGCCGATCAGGACGAGGACGACGAGAAGGACAAGAGAGAAGATGATGAGGAACAGGAAGGGTCACTGACCTCCTCTCGAGGCAGGGGAGGCGTCGGTCGAGGACGTACATCCGCTTATCGTGGGCGTGGCGGTGGTGGCCGTGGGGACGGTCGTCGCCGCGCGTCCACGCTCTCTGCGAAGAGCGGCGCATCCGATTCCCCAACAGGCTCGTTCGCCGCTGGTGGTGTCGACGAAGGCGCGGACGTGGCGCAGTCTAGCAGAACACTTGTGTGGCTTCTGCAACATCATTTTCATTACAACCACGTGTACATGGCCACCACGCGGACGACCTCGACAGCGCTGCGTGCTGGTATGTCTCGCGATGCGATCGCGGTCGTCGCTCAATTCACGCACCTCACCGGTCGCAGGGTGCTCGCACTCCGCTCGTTGGTGCCCGAGGCGTGTGCGACTGCCCCCACGCACGCGCCGGCGCCGAACCCAGCGCTTGCGACGGGCATGGGAAAAGCCGGTCATGTGCGTCGTGGCCTAAATGAGCCGACGCACACAGCTGTCCGCGCGTCGCCCCACGGCGCCGCAGAGGCCGCCCAAATCGAAGCCAGCCATGCGGGGACCAATGCGCACGGCGGGCGCGGTGCGAACGCACCACCCGCATCCCTACTGGATACTCGATCGACGCCAACAGACAGTCGTACAGAGGTGGTGGTGACCGCTGCGTCGGCGCTCTCTCTCGCAGCTCTTGTACTCGCGCACAGTGTGGTGGAAAAAGATCTATTGGCGCAGAACGCGATGATTTTATGGACAACCGAGCTCGCGTCCACGTTGGTTGACCTGGCACTGCTTCACCGATGCCGGCCACACGCGTACCTTTTACGTGCGGCAGGCATCGGCGTGTGCATCCTACCGCAGCGCCCGCAGTCGCTTCTCGTCATGGTCGGCCTCGTCGCGGCGGTGTCGGCTCGACAGCGGCAGACGATGAGGCAGGCGCCGACGCACACCACAACGAACACTAGCGCGCTGCGCGGTCGCCAACACGGTGCCATAGCGTCCTCGTCGTGGTGGCGTGTCTTTGATGAGACCGTCTTGCAGGATCCCGTGATGCCGGGACTCTTCTTCCCTGGTACGTGGCGGCTGTTGGAGAGCGCCACCAGCACACTCAAGGAAACGGCACAGAAACTGCTGAAGCGGGAAGCGAGGCGCCGTGTGGCGAGCCTGCGAGGTGCCGCCATCACCACCACTGCAACAGAGGTACGTACAGATCTCTCCGAGGAGGACCCAGGCACTGCCGCAACGGAAGCGGTGGAAGAGACCCACGCACCTGTACAGTCCTCGGACGTACACGTTCCTGCTCGCCCTGAAGTAAGGCTCGGCGCGGCGTCTGAGAACGGCGTCGGTGTCGAGCGTCGTCGCTGGGCGTTGTCATGCGCACACGGTGGTGTTTTGGAACTCGATGCACTGGGGTGCGCGCGCGTCGGCGGCCCTGCAGAAGACGGGGGCCCTCTTCTTCTTCACGCCTCCACCGACCGCGCTCAACCGGGCCATGCCGCTCGACGTACCGGCGAGCGCGTGAGCACGACCCTCGCCTTATGGTGCAGCCCGGAGGCTCGTCTGCCAGACATGACGACACACGCGCCGTCGTCCCCATCGCGGCTGAGCGCGGTGCAGAACAATCCGGGAACACCCGTACTCGATGTGCAGGTGGAGAGCGGTGTGCGAAGCTGCGCACACGTGTGGGCGTCCGCTGTCGCCCAACCTGTACCTGGGCTCACGCCCCTGGCACAACGACTAGCGCGATCAAAGACGCCTCCGCGTAGAGGCACGCGCCTACGTCTTGGCGGTGAGAGTCGCATGGAGGCACCGCCTCTACTCGCGCGTGTGGAGGAAGAGGAGGGGACGGGACCGCGTGGTGTCTGTGACGGACATGTGAACGGCGCGCAGCCGCACCTCGCCCGTCAGCTCCAGTGGTTGTGGCTCTCGACGGAGAATGCGGTCATGGCATCACGGCAGTACGACGATGCGCGCGACATGAACACGCCCTGTGCATCACTGACCCCATAATCGGTACCGCCCGTGATGCAGATCTCCCACCGACCAGTGCTTCTTTTTTTCTTTTCTTTTCTTCTGTCAGTGCGGTATCTCTGCTGACACCACAGCGCGTCCTCTTGCGCACGAGCCCTCCTGACGTTTCGACACGCGTATTAGCCTGTCCCGATGCAAGCAAACAAACAAACAACTGACAGAAAAAAAAACAATCGACAGACGATAAAAACTATCTGTAGGTCAAGATTTACACGGGATCAGATGCAGCGCGCTGTGTAGACCAGCAAGTCCCCCGCTTCCGGGTCCAAGATGCGACTGCACGTGTGTGTGTGTGTGTGTGTATGTGTGTGTGTAACTTCATTTGCTTGTGCTGCCAGCACACCCTGCACGCACACGCGTCACGCATCTCCCCTCCCTACCACTCCCTCTCCCTCTCTCCCTGTCTCCCATGGCCCACCCTGCGTTACACCCGCCGCCGTACGTACCAGCCCCACACACACACTAAGCGCCACGCCTGCCCTCCCCGCTCACTACCCCTCACTACTCACAGTACCCAGCGCACGTGCACACAGCCATGTCCCAGACCAGCGCCACCGTGTCCGTCGCCGCGCACGCCGCCAAGTGCGCCGCCGCCAAGCCCACGCTTCTCGCGCTCCCGCGCAGCGCCACCGTCGCCGACCTCACCGCGCAGCTCAACTGCGGCAAGTGCGCGATGCTGCTCATCGACGACAGCACGCCCGCCAGCAGCACCACGCTCGGCGACCTCCACGACTGCTGCAGCGCCGACGACGGCCTCCTGCACGTCACCGTCGTGGCGGAGAAGACCATGGGTGACACCGTGGCCGCCGGCTGCTTCAGCTGTGCCCTTGGCCTGCCCTAACCACGCAGACGCCGTCGTCGTGTGCCGCTCTATTCACCCCCCTCCCCTCCCCTCACACCGTAAAAAACACCGGTCTTCCGCTGTCCCGAACAGCGCCGCCTCTGCTCACAACAGCCAATGTGCACAGCCACGTGCCACACAGCGCAACACACGTGTGCACCACACGCTGGAAACGCTTGTGTGCGCACGAGCGTGACTTCTTCCATTTTCGTTTCGCTTCGGCGCTCTCTTTCTCTCTTATTTCCGCACGCCAGCGTCTCCTCTGCTGGATGCGCACCTCGCGGCTCCAGTGAGTGCCGCCTCGGCACCGTATGTGCACACAATCAGACCCCACTCCCTAACCCCGTCAACAAGCACACACACACAAGCAAGCAGACAGCACGTGTGTGTGTCGCGTGCGGCCTCCACATCCCACAGCGCGATAGCGTCCCGGGCAACGCCCTCCACCCTTCACCACCC
>JASAOL010000516.1:0-76822 GCA_030849045.1 Wallacemonas rigidus
GCTCTTGCGGCTCACCTTCTTGGCGACCTTCTTCTGGACACGCTTCTTGGCAACCATGATTGCTATTGACCGACTGCAGAAAAGAAAAGCGGAACGAAGAGTAATAGTGACACGCAGATGCCGCCACGAGTGGAAGAGAGAGGGAGAGAGACGACAGAGGAGTGAGGGAGCGAAGAGAGAGAGTGTGTGTGGGAAGCGCTGTGCAACACAGTTCTGGAGGTAAAAGCTCAGCACACCGCTAAAAGCAACAGCGTCGTCCCTTTGAAGGTATACAGGCGCTGTGGACACACGCGTCGCCACGCAGATCAGACAGTAGCACAGGTGGCGTTGGGAGGTCAGGGAGGCTTCAGAACACGGGCAACAACGAGCCCATGTAAGCACGCATAGATTGGCACGTCGAGGGAGAAAGGTGAGCGGCACGCGCGATCCGGCTGCGACGATCGGTATGCGTTGCCGCCAAAACGGTTGCCATCGCGCACAGAGGTGCTTATCGTTGTTGTTGTTGTACCACGTTTAACGCGATGTGATTCTTTCCACTGAGAGCGAGGAAGAACAGAGTGGCGGGAAGAGAAAAAAAGAAAAAAAAACAAAAAAAACGTGTAAAGGTGCGAAAAGTCAAATTCTGTGCCTTTTCCGAACACAACGCTTGGAACAGCTCGAGTCGACACTAGGTCCAAATCACCTCGGAAGTGAGGTGAGAGTGAATGTGAACAGTAAAAAAACCGAGATCGGGGTGTGGCTGTTTGGCACGCGCGACGCGTGCACAGCCCAAGCGGAGTGGCAAACGGGAAGGCAATAAACAAGTGTAAAGCCAACGTAAAAAGGGAACGGAAAGAACGGAAAACGAAAAAAAAAAACGAAGGATTTGGTTCTGCGTTCGGTGAGGCCACGTGATGCGGACTCAAGCCATTCCGTCCTTTGACGGCCACGCCTTTTTCACGCATGCCGCGCTTTTGCGTTGAGGTAGTAGAAGAGCACTGTGGATGCGACGAGCGCGGCGGCAAAGGAGAAGAACAAGGCGACCGTATTTTGTGGCTTCATGACGGGTGAGAGAGCAATGCCGAGGAATCCACTCATACTGGAGGCGACCCAGTAAAGGCCCATGACCTGCCCCTTCATGCGCTCTGGTGCCTCGGTGTAGGCCACCTCCATCACGGACGGATCGACCAAAGCAGAGGCGATCCCTTGCAGCACATAAGGTACGACCAGCCAGCCCGCGGATAGCTTGCTTACACCAGGGTTCAGCACGTAGGCCTCTGAAGCGGAGTAGCTGCCACGCTTGCTCACGGCCACCTGCACCACGCCGCACCACACCATCGTCCCAATCATGAGAGCGAAACCGGCGACAATGCGATAGGTCGCGGGCGGTGTCAGCCCTTTGAACACGTGTGGCACAAGCACCTTCTCGAAGGCGACCAGAAAGAGCAGCAGTGAAAAGACGTTGATGTTGTTGAACATCTCAGGCGGCACCCACCACGGCAGGTTCAGCGCGCTCGCCTGGTACATGAGGTTCGTGCTGAACTGGTTGCAGATGAGCCAGTAAATGGGCAACGCCACAAAAGCCTTACACACCGCGAGCGTCGCACGGCAGTCGCGAATCCAGCCGGGAGAGGTCAAATTTTCCAAATCGTACGTCGCCGCGGCATCCATGGAGTCTGCAGCGACCTCAGTCGTCGTCGTGGTGATGGTGGGGTCGGCCGAGGGCAGCAGAGGCGGTGGGTGGGACGCGACAGAAACAGCGTCGTAGCCTTCATGCTGGCTCGCGCCACGCACCGCGACCTTACATACCGCCTGTGTGCCCGTGTGAGAGGTGTGGGGGTACGCCGCGTAGTCCAACCAGCTGCTTGTCGACTGTTGAAAAGAAACATCCTCAAGGCGGCCAAAGGCGAAGGAGACGCGCATGGCCAGCGCACGCCAAACGACACGAAACAATACAAACGTTGGTGACGGGTTGTTCTTCGGAAAGCGAAACTGATTGCCATGGTACAAGTAGAGGCCAATGAGAATGGTCAAGAAGCCAAACGCGAAGCTCCAGTAGTAGCCTGTGCTGTACTCCGTGTCGCCATCCTTGCCGGTGCGGGGATCCAAGTTGCGCAGCAGAGGCGCGGCGAAGATGCCCAAGAGAGCACCAAAGTTGGAAACCCAGTACGTCACGCGGAACAAGCGCGGGAGCAGCTCCTCAAGTGGCGCCTCACAGTCAAGCTGCGCATCGGCGGCTGGGGGCGACGCTGCCCACGGTGAGGACGACAGGAGTGCCGCGTCGTTGTGCGTACCGGCCGCAGCGACCGTGTCGTCAAGTGGCGGCTTCGCCGGGATGTCCACGGACTCGTCGTGCGCGGTACCGAGGTGCGGCCTGGGTGTGTCGAGGTTCATCCTGGGGCTGAGAGGGGAGGCCTCCGTGACGCTGGCACGCACGCTATCGCGCACGCTGTTGGCCATGATCGGGTTCGTGCACACCTTCATACTCCCGTACCCCACGCTGAACAGTATGAGGCCGAAGCTGAACAGCGTGTAGGACAGACCTGACGGGTCGGAGGGAAAGGCGCCGTAGAAGAGCGGGAGAGACGAGAGTGTGACCAAGAAGAGGCCAGCCGCGTAGAGGCAGATCGATCCGTACAAGACGCGCGGCTGACCTGTTGTGCCGTCTGCAATACCGGAGGCGAGACACGCAGCAAGAGGGATAACAATGTAGACGCCGTTGATGGCAGCGTTCGCCACTGCCATGCTCATGCGCAACATGTTCATCAAGTACGTGTAGAGTGAGAAGGCGACAGCGTAGTATGCGCAGCGCTCTGCACACTCCACGACCTGGATGGCCCACACAGGTGTGTCAAATCCCAGAAGCCGCATGACTGCTCGCTATCGGGCGTGGACCCAATATTAGCAGAAAGATAATAAAAAGAGGGAACGAGAGAAGAAAAACGCTGCCTGGCCATTTTTTAATGAAGCAAGGCGCGGTGAGGGACGGAAAGAGAAGCGATGGATCGATGATTGTCCGTGGCTGCGTGTGTGTGTGAATGGAGCAGGGGTGAAGAGGTACGTGTCTGATTGACACATGACACATGGCCGTGCTTTGTGTGTACTCTTTACTCGTCGACACGATAGACCACCACCATGTGCTTCAGTAGCGATCGTATTGTTGCTGTTGTTGTTGTTTCTCAATGCGTGCGAAAGCGGCGGCAATGGCTGGACGTTTGATGTTTTGGGATGGATACCCGTCGTCTTTTCAGACGGTGCGTGGACGGCGGCTATACACGTGATTGTAAGTGCCGTTTGGGTGGCGATTAAGAGGAACTGTTACACGACGAAAATATGTTCGAGCAGAAGCGACAGCAACAGCAACGACAGAATCACTCCGTTCCTGTTTGCTTGCTCAACTTGGGTGGTAGTAGTGGTGGTTGCTGAAGTGTTTTAGATTCGCTTCACGTTGAAGCGGTCGAGGTACTCGCTTTCTTTGCTGATCATGTGCAGGACAGGCTGCAGGCGTGGCATCTGGTACGTTTCACTGCGGAACACCTCCATAAGAGGCCACCCCTTGTTCACCTCGTAGTGCATGGGCATGTTGACGCCATCGTCAATTTTGTAGAACACGACGATATCATCGGGATTTGCGTAGCGGCCTTGGTCATCCCATGGGAAGGGCATCAACTCGGCGAGGAGGTCATACACGCACGCGTCACACGAGACATCGTGTAGCATGTCAGATTGTTGGTACTCATCGTACACCATAAGGATGGGCACATGCAGCATCTTGTCCGTATCAAAGTAGGCCTGGGGGTTGCCGTAGGCGCCCATCTGTTCGCTCGTCACCTCTGGTACGGCGCTGAGCTTGATGCCCTCGCTCGTGACCGCACGCGCGATGTTGGACAGCTTCGCCGCCTCCACGCGCTGCGTGCGGTTCACCTTCTTCTCCTTCTCCTGCAGCTTTTCCTTGGCCGTCACGCACTCCTTCTCCAGGACGTCGAACTCTTGCTGGGTGTTGGCGTCGAGGTTGAGCTGGCGGCCGCGCTTGAGCAGGTCCGTGGCCAGGTCGTACTTGCGTAGGCGCTCCGCACACTTGGCACCGCGGTAGTACGCCTTGTGGTAATCGGGGTTCAGGATGACCGCCCTCTGGGCGTCCTCAAGGCCATGGCCGTAGTTGCCAATAATGAACTGAGCGAGACTTCGGTTTGCGTAAATCGTAGAGGTGAGCGCCGCGTCCTTGCCCTTGGCTTGCAGGGCTTCTGTGTAGGCGTGGCACGCAGCACGGGCTAGATTCGAGCGGTTCTCTTGGGCAGGGTTGATCGCCATCTTCAGCGCACGATTGCCGTGCTCCTTGCGGTTTTCAGCGATCTCGTCCGGCGGCACCTCGTCGTACACGAGCTGCGCGAGCGCCGCACACTGCGCATTCTTCTCCACATCGTCCTCGGTGACGGTTTCCATGAAGATCGGCATGTCCTCCCACGCATCGGGGTCCAGCTTATAGTCGCCACGGCGGTTCCAAATTTCATCAATCTCCGCCTGGAGCGTGTCGATGTGCTCCTGCTGCTCAGCGGAGAGCTGCGACGCATCAACGAGACCACGCAGCATGCGCCTTGTTCGTTCTCTGCGGGATGTGCGACGGTGTGCCCGTGAGGAGAAGACAAGAAGAGTAGGAAATTCTTTGGAAAAAAAAGAAGAGAAGCGTTGCACCGAATGCGGTTTTCCTCTTCTGTTTGAAAGCTGTTTTCAACCTTTCAAATCACAACGAGAGAGAGAGTGAGAGGGGGGCGACAGGGGTAGGGAGAGGTTCCGGAATCCAGACGTCCAAGATGGGAGCGGGGACGACAGCATGGGTGGGGTGGGGGTCTTTAGGACGTTTTGCAGGGGAAGGGGTTCATCGGGGGAGGGAGGGGGTCGCAATGTGAGTTTGGGCCTCACATGCGATCCTTTTTTTTTTTTTTTTGAGACGGGAGATCCAGAAACGAAGCAAAAGCTCCCGTGGCGCATAAGCGCATCCACTACCACGCCGCCTTGTGTTCGCAGCGAGCCCCGCCACCTCAGAGTTACGAACGTGCTCTCTTCACCTCTGCGTCGCGTCGTCTTCTCTCAAGCAGGCACAACGCACACGCGGACACATAGACGGACACATTTCTTCCGCACTTCTTCTTTACTTGTGCCTGTTTATGTTCTCTTCAACGCGTGAATGTGCTGTCCACAGCGACAGCAAATGCCAACCACTACGACCACTAATACCAAGTGCGAGGCACAACGGGCTTCGTGCGTTGCATATAATCCTTCCAGCGAGGGATACTCACCGGCCGCATAAACTTCGCGTCAGGGTCCTTGGCGTAATCAACGACCTTAATGAACGGCGCGAAAGGCATGAAGAACGTCTTTTGAGGCTCTCGCCAGGTGTTCTCCTTGGTGACCAGAGGCAGCGTTTGCCGCTTCTCTCGCGTTACGTCTGGGTCCTCGACAAACGCGAACTGGTGGAGGAACTCGTGGTCGTTGGTGACCCACCAACGATTATACGCGTACGGCACTTCACCCGGTTTGCCTGCTGACGTGGTCTTCTTCTTGTTCTGCGATGCACCAGCACCAACGCCAGACGCCGCCGCGGTGGTGCCTTGACGTTGTGCCTTGGCGTGCTCGTGGCGCATGTACCGCTGCAGCGCTAGACGACGAGGAAGGTGCACGCGATGGTAGTGCTCCTTGAAGCTGTCCAGCGCGACGGCGGAGCGGCGGAGCATGATGGACTCAGCGGCAGCACCACGTCGAGCGTGTCGTTTAAACTAGGAAACAAAAAAAAAACACACAAAAATACCCAACGCCAGGTGCGACCTCAGGGAAAAGGGACGAGAAGGGCGTGCGTCAAGGCAAGAAAAGGAGGACGTGAGGAGGAACGGTTGGTGACTTGGGTATATCTTTGTTCGCTACCGAGGGGGAGACAGGGAATAGCCAATCCACATCAAACAGGTAGCAACAAGAAGATAGGCAGCGCGCGATGATACGGACCAGAAATGGCCCAAAGCCGCCGGTCTCGCCAATACTCTGATCGGGCACTGAGCGAAGGGAGGGGGGGACTACACTTATTTGCCTGCCACTTCTTCCATCAGTGTCACGACGGAGACGCCTTCAGAGGAGACGCGCGTCGTCTTTGTGTTGGTGGGCATTGGCCATCGTCTACCTTGAGAGAGAATAGCGCCACGCATGAGAGAAGGTGAGTGTCGTTTATCGTTCTCGTTTTCTTTTCGGCAAGTGTGTGCGTGTGTTGTAAGGGCGTTTGTGTGAGCGGGTGGGTAGATGGGTATGTGTTTGCACTGGCGGCCGATCCTCCTTCCGGATAACATCAACGCTTGCCTGTTTGTAACGCAACCAGCACAGTGGGGCCCAACAGGATAACAAAAAAAAAAAAAGAAGAAAAGGAGAGTTGACAAAAGAGAACGGCACACGCGCGGTGTGTGAGCGGTGAGGTAGAGAGAGAGAGGACACAAGCAAACAGTACGTGGGAGCGCACACACGGCGTCGCAAAGACAAAGAAAGCGCGCGTGGCACTTCTCTGTCTCCATCGACTCGCCTTCACCCATCTCCCCCCTTGCAGACTGTTCTCAGCTATGCAATCAGCCTCGCTCCCCGTCACGCTGGCGTATCGGGTCTTGACTAGAGTTCACGCCATACCGTCCTCTTTTTCGCACTGAGCCGTTTTACTACGTTCGGTAACAAGGCTGCGTTTCCATGTGCACTGCCTTCTTTTTTTCTTTTTTTTTCTCACACTTTTTTCTAGCGTGCCGCATCGTCTCCATTGAGCACATAGGTACGTGGGCGGCGATGGGGCGTGGTGTGCCTCCATCGCCGTCTGTACAAACGTGCGATCATGAGAAGACGAACAACTGGGCGTGTTAGCGTAGGAGAGTGCACAGGTACAGTGTACTAGTAGTATATATATTTTTTTTGGTTGGGTGCGTGGTTTTTATTCAATGATGGGGGAAACAAAACAAAAAAGGTGGGTACAAGATACAAACAAAAAGAAAAAGAAAAGGAGCGAATGTGGAATACGAGAGTGTGAAACAAGACAACGCCAAGAGGTGATTCCCACTGCCTCGATCACTCCGCACTGCATTGGTTCTAGTAGATGCCGGGGATGAACTTGTACGGCACGAGTGCGCAGTACTCTTCCCACATCTTGCCGTACTTGCTGCGGCAGCGGCGCTCGTCGCGGCGTTCGCGGTCAACAAGGTGGAAGAAAAAGAAGGTGGCGTAGAAGAATGGGATGTACGAGTCAAATCCGCATGACACGCCCCACAGCAGGGCCATACTCAGATCCACCGTGTAGTGAATCTTGCGGCCGTAGCGATAGAAGCCGTCCACGAAGAGCTCACCCGCGGCGCTCTTGAGTGTGCGCGGGTTCTCAATGTAGCGCCATGGCAGCTGAGGGAACGTGTTGCGGCGGATCAACGCCTCAGGCACACCGCTGCGGCGCATGCGGAAGCGGTTCTTCTGGGAGTTGATGGTGTCCCACATGTAGTACAGGGCGAGGAGCACCACGACCATGATCGCGATCACCCACGTTGGGTACGACTTGTCCTTGCGCACAGTCTGGATGTAGAGGGACTGCATGCAGTACAGGAAAGGCACGCCGCACGTGTTCCAGTAGGCGAGCATCCAGCCGAACTTCTCGTAGAAGATGTCCCACGTGCTGATGATGCACTCCTCACCCTTCTGGATGGCGTTGACGTAGATGAGGTGCGCGAACACCATGAACCACATGTTGGCAGACACAAAGCCCAGCTCCTGGTACTGCTCAGCGGCACAGCTCAGCGTCAGCAACATCAGCAGCACCCAAGAGTTGCGGCATTCGGCGAACATCTTGACATCGATGTTCCCGGGGAGACGGAAGTTGAGACCGGAGCCCATGAAGAAGTCGTAGATGAAGTTGCCGGTCATGCGGATGCGCTTGGGAAGACCGCAAACGTACACCCACACGGCAATAAAGTCGGCAGAGATGGTGGCTGTGGTGAGGTAGCGACCATACTCATGGCGCAGCGTCTGCAGTGGGAACACGCCAGTGTAGTGAAGAGCGGCGACAGCGATGAGCACGCAGTACCACGAGGTCACCGCGTTGCACTTGTACGTGAGGCGGTAGCCGTTCTCAGAAGGCAGAGGCAGGCCCTTGACGTAGAAGCCAGGCAGCACCAGGGCCATGACGTACTCGAGCAACAAGAACAGCCAAAAGACAGCGAACGTCTTGACAGTGGGGGTGGCGTTCTCCTTCAGGTACGAGCCGAAGACATTCTGCATCTTGGCACCGTTCAGCATCTTGTGGCCGGGGTAGATGATGGTGCCCTCAAACTTCTCAATGCACACGTAGAAGTAGAAGATGAGCACGTGGGAGGCGATCATGATGCCGAGTGCACCAAGAGGGCCGTTGAACTCGTAGTCGCCGTGCCAGGTGTCCTTTTCAGGGGTAAACCTGCGGGGCACGTCCATGTGGTAGAGCTCATCGGCCGTCAGCTTCGCCTTGCTCGGCGCAGAGCGAGAGCGAGAGCGGCTGGACTTGCGGCGACTGGCCGAGGCGGAGCGAGAGCGTCCGCGGCTTGTGGAACGCTTCGGAGGCATCGCGGTAAAGGTATGAATTGTTGCCTACAGTTGTGTGTGTGTGTGTGGACGGTTGTTGTTGTTTTTTCCCGCTTGCTTTGTGGATTCCCTCGGCTGGTCTATTGGGGGATTGATCAAAGCTAAACAATGGGAGAAAACGTTTCTCGTCGCTGTAGCCAGAGGTAATGGGGGAGGAGGAGAGGATGGATTTTTTTTTTTTTTGAAATAAGTCGAATCCATGCACTACTTCTGATTTTCGTATTTTCTTGGCGAAGGGAGGTTTTCATTCTTTTTTTTTTTGTTGTTGTTGTTTTTGGTGTATTCTGTTCTTTTTGTTTTATTCGGGGAGTTTAATCAGCCTCAAGACTTACGATGTGGCAGGTTGAATCCCGCTTCCAACGCGAGGGCGGGTACGGGTGTGGTGGGCGGGACTCGCAAAGAGTGAAAACCCCCGCTTAACGGTGTTTCATAAAGCCGTACCGGCTTGATCTTTAACATGATAAGACAAGTGACGATGGAGAATGGATGCTGATATGTAGGACATGCATTTTTGTTGCACGTTCTCGGGGATGAGGTTTTGCGTCTACCGCTTGCTTTTCCTCGACGCCCTGGCATCCCGTCTTCTTATCGTTCTTCATTGAGCCATGACTCTCTTTTTGGTCTCCTCAAGTTCATTTACTACGCAGGCTACCAAAAGCAAGAAAAAAAATATTTGATAAAGCGGGGGGGGGTGAAGAACGAGGGACAGGCCAAAAGAAAGGCGGTACTAACGACGTTAGACGCTTCTTGGTACCTTTCCGTGCGACACTGCTTTCCGCCTCTCCTTGTCTTTTCCTTTTCCTAACCTACCCTTTTTTTCCCCGCTTGTTGGTTGATGATGAATTGAGCGATGGATACGAGAGTGCAACCAGTTGCCACTTCCCTTCTAATGGGTATCGTTTCCGTTTGTCAAAGAGAGAGAGACACGCACACACAAAGAGCGAGAGGTGGGACGTAAAAAGAAAAAGACGCAGCGTGATGAGGTTGAGCAGGAGGAACAGGTGGTATGCATAAATTGGTGAGATGTGAGCGTAGCGGCGAGAAGACAACAGCTTAAGAAGCGAAGAACGTTGCAAGGGACAAGGTTATACACCGTCGTGCTGTTACGTGTGTTCCGTCTTGACAGGAAGACTACATGGATACCGTCTTTTATCGCTTTTCTCTCCCTCTCAAAGGCATCCGTTATTGTTGTTGTTGTTGTTGTTGTTTCGTCATGTGCACTTCGTCTCACACATCATGGTTTTTCTCGGCTGCATCGCGCAACACGAAAGAGTAGCCGCGAAAAGTGCCGGTTTCTATCCAGTCTCACAGTTCTCCCCCCCCCCCCGTTTCTTGTTGGTTGGTTGGTTGGTTGGTTGGTTGGTTGGTTGGTTGTTTGATCGTGTGGACAATGGCAAGAAGAGCAGGTGCGGGTGTGCAGCAACGGATCGACCACACGTAACTGGAGATCGCGACGGATCCTAGAGAAGGCCATTGTAGCTAAACTGCAGCACTGCTTGGCCGCAGCTAGCCAGCATGCCGCACGCACCACCAACAGACATGGTCGGCCGTGAGAGCAGCGTCACGCGAGAGCCCAGCTCGGTCGTGCTGGCCTCGCCCGAGGGCACCGTGGAAGCCCTGCACGGTCGCACAATCGTTCGCGGCATGTCCGTGATGCCCTCCATGGTGGGTAGCTGAAACGCCTGCACGCCGGGTGAGGCGGTAGCAGCACTCGTCGCGTCAGGCTCACTGCCACCGTCGAGACCACCATCGACGGCATCGCGCGTGACGTCGATGGTGTAAAGCACGCTATTGAGTCCACCCGTTGTGATGGTTTTGGCCGTGAGAAATGCGACGTCGAAGCGATCGAAAAGAAGGTCGGATTGGTAGAGATTCTCGAGCCGGCTGCGCAGATGGGGGTGGAGACACCAGCTCCGTACAGCACCGTGCTCCGTCTTTAAGCCGTCGCTTCCACTACTGGCAAGCCCACCACCACCACGACGAGGGCTGCTCGGACCCGCACCACTCCGCGCGGCCTGCGAGCTGCCTGCCATGCGGACATCCCAGAGGCACACAGACATGAAATCGCGCCCGGCGATGTAGCGGCCACACGGACTCAGCGCAGCGTCACACAAGCTGTTCGTGACGTGGCTGTAGTCGCCGTCAGCAGCGCGTTGAGGGTTGGTGAAAATCTGCGGGGTCTGATCCATCCAACGCATCGACTGACGCACATCGACTACGCGCACGTTGCCGGCGGAGGTCATTACAAAGAGGAGAAAGGGCTCGTGCGGAAAGCAGCGCACACCGCGAATGACCTCACGCGCATCCTCGTCGCTGGGAGGGCGGAGGTCGTACGTCTCGATGGACGTTTCTGGATACTCGGTGCACCACAGCTGGACGGAGAGGTCATCGGCCGTCACGAACTGCTCGCAATCGGAGAAGGGGCATATTGAGTTGATGTTGTATTCGTGGTTGAGGGCGTAACGCACGATCGGTTTCATGACCACGGTGCTCGAGCGGGACGAGGCCGTCAAGGGGCCAATCGTCTTGACGTCGATCTTGTCAACAGCGTGGAAGGGCTTCGCAGACTCGCGGACAGACATCATCTTGTACAGCTTCGGTACTTTTTCGTTCGCCGTGAGCAAGAAAGAGGCGGGGCTTCTCTGTGGTAGAAACGCCAAGGCCGTCACGTTGGGCAGCACATCGACGCTGTTGAGGGGGTCAATGACGGAGACGTAGGCCTGCTTACTGGTGTGGAACTCGTACGGGTCTTGTGCGTGTGGGTGAGACTTGAAGGACGCGGTACAGCGGCTGCCAAAGCGGTTTGAGGCAGCCGCCTTGGACGACGTGGTCGCGGCTGGGTTGGCCGTAGTCCCCTCGTCCTCGTCACAGCCACTCTCGATCTCCTCCAGTTGGGCTACCTCGGCCCGCTGCGTCGCCGTCAAGGTCTGTCGCCGCATCACGCACACGCGACCCGCGCGATCGCCGATGGCGACCAAGTCACCGGAAACGGCCATCGACGACACGTACTGCATAGGGTTCTGACGGAACACAGCCGTAGTGGTGTTAGTCGCTGGGGAGGGCGACGCGGGGGAGGGGGCGGCCGCGGCGCTCTTGCGGTTCTTCTGACTCGCGAGCCTCTGGTTCAACAAGGAGACGTAGTCTTTCAGAGGGCGACCCACAACGTAGGCACCCTCGACCTGGATGTGGTGGAAGCCGAGCGGCTGGCGGACAGGTGTCGGGTGCGACGCTGCGCTGCGAGCAGGAGTGGCTGTGCTAACGGAGGTCTGCCCTGTCGCGCGCGCGTCGGTGATGGGTTCAGCCTCAGGGGTGGCGCCTCTCGACACGGATGGCGACTTCTCACGCGCCTGCTGGTGCTCGACTAGTGTGGTCAGTGCGGAGGGGGAGCGTCCGCGAGCGGCAGCGCTCGAGCTACCCCCAAGAGGCGTGGTTGGTGCGGCAGATGGGGCAGAGGCTCCAGAACTGTGTGTGGAACGCTTCCGCTCGAGCTCCGGATCGGCGACGGGGACCGTCTTTTCTGTCGCGTGCTCAGACGAGGTGGTGCTAGCGGTGGGCGAATCCGCATTGACAGGAGGCGCGAGCCCACTCGTGGAGCCCTCCTCACTGGAAGATCGGCTGCGCAGAGAAGGGCTGTCGCTCTGACCAGCTGAGCGCTCGCTGGTGTTTGTCTTGCTTGGTACGCGAGGTGAGTACACACCAGGCTGGCCTTCCTTGTCAAGACGATCCTGCATGGTGGACCGCTTTTTCAGGGTGCCATCGAGATTCAGGCTTGGCACGAACATGGTGCGCGGAAGGGAAGTGGATGGGAAACACAAGTAGCGTTGACCAACAGGTATACAACAAAGGGTGGAGAGTGTGATCTGGTTGGATTGCACGTTGCGACGCCTTCTTGGAGAGTCGCGATGTCTAAATGTATGGTCTAGGAAAGCACCTCACGTACTGAGAGATCAGAGGGTTTCGCCGACCAGCGAAGATGCGCGTGGGAAGGTGCAGCAAAGGGGGAGAAAAAAAAAAGGAGGGAGGGGGCCCATAGCGTGGCAGTAAAAGTCATGGCGTTTCGCATCAAAGTGAGCCATCACGTAGCGTATTGTGAAAGGAAGGCCGGGAAGGACACAAGGAACCCAGCCGCCGCGCCAACACAGTCGAAGGGAGACGAGAGATGACTGCCACAGTCAGACAACGTCTGAGGAAGCACCACACCTTGGTAGAATGCGTGTTGAGCAGCCACACGCGACGCGGGAGAAAGCGCAGAAGGGACACAAAGTGGCTTTGAGGATGCGTCAAAGAATTCGGCACATGAGCGCAGCTGTGTAAATTGGCTAATTGTCGGTGTTGTTGTTTTTTTTTTTGTGTGTGTGAGCTTCAACTAACCGAGGTGGGTGGGCAGAGACCTGCGAAAGCACCACAACGACGGCAACAATAAATCAGGCAACAAGAAAAAGGGGGAACCACCAACAGGAAAAAAAAAAAGCACGCACACGAGGAGCGCGGGAGCAGGTATGAGAGAGAGGAGCCGGGGTAACAGTTCGGGTCTCGTCAGCCGGCCTCCTTAGCTGCGCATGTCCTTTGCGTTCTGCACCACATCCTCATAGCTGTACTCAAACTTCTTACGGAAGGCAAGATCCTGGAAGTCATAGCCGCGGCGATCGCCCTTGTTGTGCATACGATGGTGGACCCACTCTGTCGGGCACTGCACGCGGCGCGCTTGAAGATCGCGCCACCAGTATGCGTCCTTGTACTCGCTTGGGACCGGGATCTTGTAGAACTGTTGGTCGGGAACTTCAAAAGTGTTTTGGTCCCAGTGTGGGTCGTACACCTCCTGGTACGTGTCGTGATCAATCGTGCGATTCGCGTGGGCGAGCTTGCGAGGATCGTACATGGGCAGCGGATCCCAGACATAGCGGTGCAGTGACTTCTTGTTCAGGATGCGTTTCAATTGGTGAGAGAACATACCCTGACCCTGCTTGAACACAACAGGGTTCTTCCGCAGAACAGAGCTGAAGCGCAACATGTTGCTCCGCTGTTCTTTGTGTTCGCTTCTCAGGTTGTTGTTGTTGTTTTTCGTTTGTATTGGCGTGGATGTGTATCAAGAAAGAGAGGTTAGGGAATAGCGGTGGCATGTTCACCGCCCGCGTAGAAGGGAGGAGTGGTAAGAAATGTGAAACATGTGTACCAAAGACAGCGGAGGCGAGGCCAGGGGGACAGCGAACCAACGAGGTCACGGAGAGAGAGCATTTCACGCTCTGTATTTCAGACAGCGGTGTGACACCGCGTGCGAAGACAACCAGCTTCGCGTGTTGACCGTGAACCAGTGAGAAGGTTCGCACGTCGGCAGTCAGGCAAGTTCACAAACACGTGGAATTGGTGCGTGCTGGCCGCGTCGAACAGGAGTTTCGAGGAGCCCCACACTAGGTCGTGCCCGAACGAACCAGCGGAGACAAGAGCGATTTCCTTCTTTTTTTTTTCGCTGCATCCCTCTGTTTTTTTCGTGTGTCTGTATGTACGTGTGCGTGTGTGTGTGTGTGTGTATTCAAAGGTGTTACGGATGAAAACCTCCGTGCTGACACCGACTGTGCCGCACGAAGACAAAGACAGACATTGATGGAGAGGACCCAACAGGAGAATTCAAAAAGGAAAAAAAATGCAAGTCGACAAGACAAACACACATTTGGAGAAAGGCACCACATTCGCAGAGCTCCACTAGAGTAGCTGTATTGAGCTGGGCGACAAACAAACAAACAGTGATTTCAGAGAGAGAAAAAAAGGACATTTACGATTGAGAGTTTTCTCTCGACTCATTCTATAACAAGAAAAAGTGAGAAGTGCGCGTATGACGCCACAGCCCTGATTGTGGCAACTCCCACGTGGTGCACCAGTGCAAGGTAGAAGAACGACAAAGAAGGTGAGCACGCCCCTTATCTGTCATCCCTTCAACAAGAGTGAACAGCAACAACACCAGGGTAGGTGAACCAAAGAAGATGAGCTCCACGCAGCGTCAGGTGGCGATGATACAATCTATGACGGGAAATCAATGCACTTCTTCCTCCTTGTGCAGTTCCTCGTTATCACGTGTTTGTTTTTTTTTGTCCCTCATGTGGCACCGAGCCTCAGGTCAGCCTCCGCAAGTGAAGCGTTGCACACAAACACAGACGAACGAGATGAGTGACGAGGGCAGCAATGCAGAGTGAGAGGAAAGGAAAACAAAAAAAAAGTGCGTTGAACCAAATAAATAAAATAAATAAAATGAGTGGGTGCTATTGATGAGGCGAGTGACTGTCATCCTCACGTACGACTCTTACGCAGGCGCGCGCTGGCGCTGACCTTCTTGTGAGCAGACTGAAAAGTACGCTTTCGCGACATGCCGTGTACGGCGCTGTATGGTTTGGGGGAGACAAAGTCACCAGCCGCCACACTGCTATGAGAGGCTGTGGTGCGCAGCAGTGGCAGTGGTTGGCCGCGGCTCGACGTGTGCTCATCGGCTTCCGTCTCAGTAGCGTCCTCTTGAGTGGCGGTGCTGGTGGCCGTCGCAGCTGTCTCCTTGAGGCGACTAAGGATGTCGTCGCGTAAGGAAAGCAGTTGTCCTAGTTTATCCTTCATATCGGCGAGAGCGGCCTCCTCTTCCTCCTCGTCGTACGCGGCAGGGGCGTCGCGCATGCGCAGCAGACCCTCCTGTACGTTTTGGATGCTACGAAGAATGCCGTCCAGACGTTGCCGGAGTTGTCGCATTTCAGGGTTCTCTTGCACAACCTTGGGCACCGTCAAGGACTCGCTCTGCGTCCGGCTCTGTTGTTCATGGGTGCTGAGTGTGCTCGATGTCGTTGCTGACTCTTCCGCTGCATCCGTGGAGTGCCCAGCAGGTACGGCGTCCTCTGCCGAATGCAGATTCACATCATCGTCCTCGCTATCGGCCCGTCGCGCGGACGGCTTGGATGGGGGGAGACCAGCGGCGGCGCGCTTCACCTCCTCGGCCAGCTCCTTCGCCTCCGTGTCCTTGAGCTCGCCAGCGAGGGATTTCGCCATACTTACTTCCTTCGGCAAACCAAACGAGTCGCGTCCTTCGCGCAGAAGTCGGTCCTGCGTGACGCGCAGCCGTGCGATATCTCGACGAGCCTGCACAACACGTTGCTCAAGAGCCGAAATAACGGAGCGGCTCGTGGCGTGCTGGATGCGGCGGTTCAGCAGTTCCACGTTGAAGCGGTGCTGGTCGATCGCGCGTTGCACACGGCGGAACTCAGTGTCCTCGTCCGCCGCAGCGCGCTTTTCCTCGGCAAGACGATGTGCGTCTCGCTCAGCAGCCCAGCTCTCGTTGGCCTGGACCGAGAGAATGCATTCATCCAGCTCTTCGAGGTCCGCACGTGACGCCGCCAGGACAGTCATGAGGGTCTCGTCATCCTCGTCGCCCTCCTCCTCCATTTGTGCCTCAAGCGTCGCGATCTCCCGGCGCAGGCGGATAGCAGCAAGTTGTAGTCCATCGTACTGCTCAGGTGTGCACGTGAAGCCACTCGATACCGTCGGCGACGCCTTCGCGGAGGTCGTCGGGCTGGTAGCGGTGGAGGGAGAGGCAGCGGAAGGAGAGTTGGTCTGCTTAGTCGTTGTCGTTGGCTCCGCGGACAGCTCACTCTCGATCGCGTCCTCCTCGGCAGCTGTCATCTCAACGGGTTCGGCCGCGCTCACGTTTTCCACCTCCGCGTCTTGGGTGACTTCCGCTGCATCCTCGGCCGTGTCGGCAGACGCAGCGACAGAGTCAGCGGCGCGCTTCAGCTTTGCGCGCACCTCGGCCAGCTTCTTCTCAAGCTCGGCCTCCATGGCTAGGGCCTCCTCTTCGGCACGACGGCGCTCCTCCTCAGCTTTGCGGACGGCAAGCTCCTTGAGGCGCGTCTTTTCACGTCGCGCCTCGAGTTCCGCGCGTTTCCGCGCCTCTAGCTCAGCACGAGCCTTCTCGTTCGCAGCACGCTTTGCTCTGGCGAGACGCGCCTCTTCGGCTGTCTCTGCGAGACGCTTCTCCATCGCCGCAAGCTGTTCGGTCATCTTCGCCATGCGCGCTTCATGCGCCTGCCTCTCTCGCAGCATGGACTTGTACTCGGCTGTCTCTTCAATGAGATCGTCCTGCACGGCGTCCTCCTGGGAATAGTCCTCGCTTGCCTCCGCTTCCACCGCTTCAACCGCTTCGACGCCCTCGGCGGCTTCGTCGGCCGCATCGATCACTCTGCGTGAAGACGCCTGCGCAGACGGACGTGTCTGGTGGAATACTGTCGTCGATACCAACGGCGCCGCGCGTGTGTGGAGCCCATGGACCTCTGCGTCGAAGTCCTGGATGGCGCGCTCAATCTCCTCCTCGTCAAGATCGGGCTCCGCGGCGCCGTAGTGGTTTTTTGAGGGCTCCGTGTCGAATTCTGGGGCTTCAGCGTATTGAGGCAGGCGGGTGGGAAGACGGAAGCCGGTCACCTCCACGTCGCGCGCCTCTGTCGCCGGTGAGGTGAAGGTGCCGTCGTGGTCGTCTGTGCCCTCGGGCGAGATGTCGGCCGCGGGGGTGTGGCCCTGATGAATGGTGCTCGTCAGAAGCCCCTCCAACCGACGCATCTCCTTGCGGCAGCCGGCCAGCTTGCTCTCCAGCCGCGCGACCATTTCCATGTTGTCCGTGCTCAACAACTGGCGGCGCAGAACTGACGACTCGACCTTGGCCTTGTGGTATGCCGCGGAGAGCGCCTCGTACGACGCCGCATCAAACGACGCAGAGGTGGTGTCCTCCTTGGTTACCTGGGGCTCCGTGGAGGCGCTGGCTGCCGTCGTCTCCACCTGCATAGCCTCCTCGGTCTCCTCTGGGGTAAGGCGGCGTCCAAGAGAGAACTCCTTGATGACGCGACCCGACGGGTGCGAGGCCTGGCGGAGTGGTTTCACAGTGCGGGCGGCGTGCTGCAACTTGGTGTCCTCGTCGCCATCCACCTCCGCCGCAGCTTCCTCGGCCGACTCGAACACGTCCGACACCGAAGAGGGGTTGTTGTGTTGGTGGTGTCTGCGCGAGGTGGCAGCAGAGGCGGCCTTGCCAGCGACACGATGGTTGCCGCCGTGACGCTCCATAGCGGGTGTGCCCATCAGGCGAATCGTCTCCGTGATGGATGGCTCGGTGTCTGCCTGGGCCGCACGTCGCACAAGCAGACGTGAGCCGCGCGGAAGATCAGCCCCGCTCTGCACCAGCGCCACGGGGTCTTTAATGGAGACGGCCTTGAGGCTACCCTTGGCACTCATGCGGAGTTCACCGATCTCGATGAGGTCAGTAAACTCGGAAAGGTAGAGGAGGCAGTCGCGGTCGGTGAGGACGTCCTGCGACCAGCCAAAGCGCTTGCGCACCACGTCCAGCGGCTCCCACGAGATGTGAATGCTCTCGTAGCGGCGGCGAAGGAAGTCCTCGACGGTCCAGTCAAGCAACACGTCCGTGTCCTTGGAGTGATAGATGTGAAGCTTGCGGCAGTGGTGCATCTCCTTCAGCGAGTTACGCAGGGCGACGGGGCTAATGTTGTTAACCAGCTCCGGCAGTGTTCTCGCGGTGAAGGGATAGTCGACGAGCTGGAGAAGCGGACGAATACAGTCATCGACCGCACCGCGACTGTACCGTCCTGTCGCACGCAGCTCCTTCCGGTATCGACTAATGTTCGCATCTGTGCGACGCACCAGGTCATTGAAGTAGGGGTGGTGGCGCACAGCCTCAAACGTGTCAGATGCGGTGTCTGTCTCTTCATCAGCTCCATCGTCGACGTTGTCGTTGTCGTTGAGGGTAAGGTCGGCGGCACCATCCTGCGCGCTGTCCGTGCCCTCGAGCTCATCGCTCATGGTGCGTTGTGACTGCTGGCGTTGGCGCGCGGACGTCTTGCCGCGTGTACGCGACGGTACCTGCTCACCCATCTGCCCCACCTCTTCGGCACTGTAAATCTTTGTCACAGCGTCCTCCAGCTTTTCGGCATTGGCATCGATGGTGGTGTCTTGCGTGCGCGCGGCGTACGTGCCGTACGTGGCATTGGTGTCGGCCGCCGTGGCGGAGGACGAAAAGGTGCTTGTGAACGTCATGGGCTCGCTGCGAGGCTCAAAGTAGCTCTGGTAGCGGCTCTTGACGCGACGGGGAATTACCGAGGCTGGGGGCTCTGCCTCCACTGCTGTCGTGTCCGCAGTGTCGGCGTGCGTCGCAACCACGTTGTCATCCTCGGTCTCGCGTACCGCATCGACAGCTGGAGCAGGGGCGTCCTTCGACTTCCATGTTGTCTGCCGGGCGGGGTGGCGATGGGCGGCGCTGCGGCTGTTGAATTTGTGTGATGGTTTGACCTTACCTACATTGCTCCCGTAGTTGGAGGAAAACGTACGCGCACCAACGGCCGCCACGAGGGGAGCACCAGCGAGCGTCGAGGGCAGCCTTCGCATCATGTTTGTTTCTTTGCTTGTTTACTGGCAGCTGCGAAAACTGGTAGGCGTAGTGGGACCTTGTTGTAAGTGGTTGTTCTATGCGAGTCGCTGGCTGACTCTCTCGTTGTTCTGTACTTGTATGAGAGCTCTTCGTTCTCCTGCTTGCCTAGTTGTCTGGTGGTTCGCCTGCTTGTAGGTTGCTCGTGATCTATGTATGTATGTATGTATGTGTGTTTTATCCTCGCAAAGACAAACTAGAGAGAGAAGGAAAAAAAAAAAATGGTCAAAGACAGATGAGAGGAAGATGGCAGTACAGTAAGAGGAGTTGGCAGAGAAAGACGATTTAAAGCGCGTACCGTGCGGAATGAGAGGGTGCAGCTACCAGACGAGAGCATTGTTTCCGCTAGACAACGGCGGGGAGAGTGCATGTTCGACATTTGGTGGTAAGCAAGTACCGTGTAGAACGAGGACACGTTGGGTAACGATGCCTCCTTTTTTTTTGTTGTTCAGGTAGGCGTGCCTGCGTTTTTATTGAAATCAATAGACACAGAGGCAACCTATGTTCATGGGTATTCTTGTGGTGGTGGTGTGAATTGTATGTGTGGGTGGGTGGGTGTAAATGTACATTCCTTCGAACGCAAGGAGGGGTAGAGAGAGAGAGAGAGACCGAGCTCAAAACAGACCACGTCAAGCTAGATGGCTGTGCTTGATCCTCTGTGTGCACGAGGAACGCTCACTCATGTGCCAACACGTCAGCAAAGTCTTTGTAGTACGCAACATGGGAGTCAGGGTCCAAGATAGCTAACAACAACTCTTCCATCTCTTCGTCATTGAATGGCTCTGCGCCACTCGTGAAGAATTCCCGTAGGTGTGTTTCGTCAAGGTAGCCGAGATTCTCGGTGTCTAGTGCGCTGAAAGCACGGAAAATGGTCTCCTCATCTGCACGCACGCAGGTAATGGGCTGAAATTCGCTGAGACGCGCCTCAGGCACCAGTCCGCTCGTCGCCAGGGTGGGGCCACCGAGCACACCAGTCATCACTGCGTCCACCACCACACCCTCCAAGCGTGTTCGGCTGACACCTCCCCGTGACGGCGCGTCGTCCTCGACTAGCGTCACGAGCTCAATAACGTTCTCATTCGATAGCTCAAGCCCCATCGCACGGGCGATGAAGCCCACTTGAAGCGTTGGGAAAAAATCAGGTGCCATGTTGAGACGCGCAGGATTCACGTCTGTCGCGAACACCAGGTCGCAAAGCTCGTTGAAGCGACTATGGCACCGATCCCGACGCTTGCCGTCTGCAAGCTTGGTGACGGCGAATAGTTCAGGAAGTTGTTGCTGCACCGTCTCGAACTCTGACAAAGGCCCACTCGCTTTGGACTTAGCTGATTTGCCCAATGGCGCCGTGGCTGTCTTTTCTTTCATTCCCGATTTCTTCGCTGTGCCACTCGCCGTCGAGTTTGCCCTCGACATGTTGCTTCGTGGAGATGGGTAGTTTGATGTGCGTCACTGTCACCGTGTGTCTTCGGTGTGATAGCTAGTAGTCTCAATTGTGCTGATGGACGCGCGCACGGCTGTGTGCACCTCCCCGCACGTTGACGGCAGTGCAGGGACGTTTGTGGAAATGTGTCAGGAGAAAAAAAAAATGGAAGTCGGGACCGGAAGGAGTGAACGAGAAGAAAACAAGAGCAAAACGATAGCGTTGCGTACTACTCTCCGCAGCTCGTAAAAAGACGAGGGCACGGGACAGTCGCCCTTCACAGCAGCTAGACAGGTGTCAGTGTCACGCGCGGCTGTCCTCAGCACCTTTTTTTTTTTTTTGGTAGGTTTTTCGTTCTCTGTGTGTGTGTGTGGTGTGCTTAGGGAAAGAGATGGAGATACCGTATGGCTTGGCAGGTACGTCACAGAGGAAGAAAAGAAATAACGCAACAAAAAAAAAACGCCCCTCAGAGCAAACCGATGTATCGGCTAGGAAAGTACGAACATTTTGGTCATGAGTTTGGACACACGGGATCCTGGAGTAGGGTACAGCGAGGCCACCGCAGTGTCACCGTAGATCCGCTCTGCCATACAGCACAGCGCTTTGACGAAGGCGGGGAACGAAATGCGCACCGACTGGGCATCACTCACAGCAGTGGTGTGTGCGGCGGAAACGGGTGAACCCACGACGTGCTCCCAGGCTGCGCAGCAGTCGAAGATCGCACGAATATCCATTTTTGAAAGGTGAGGTAGCAGCTTGTACCGCCGCGCGATTTCTGCCAGGCCAGTCGCAGTCATTCCGGAAGAGGAGCCGCTGAGCCGAGCTGAGGCATCTGCGTCGGTTACGACTGCTTCGAAGGCGTGCTTCATATTGGACGCATTCTGTCGGAGAAGCGCCTTGACGTCTTCCGCGGCATTGTAGGTTTGAATGACTCTCTCGTAGTGAGCAACGGCTTCGTTGGGGTTGCTGGCGGCCACGATATTGGCGACCCCTGCACGTCGCATCACCTCGGCTGTTCTCGGAAAGATGACACCGGTAAGAAACACAATGCACGTGTCCTGTGCGCTTTGTTGTAGCGCACCCTCTGCCGCCGGAACAGTGACAGAGCGCCGCAATAGTCGGTGTAACTCCATCGCTACGACTGCGAGTGCGTCAGGAAAGCGCTCTCGACCAAATGTTTCGTGCCGCTCGCGCGTGAAACGAGCACGGCTGACGTCGTCGAGCTCCTTCGCATCACTTCTGTTGTTGTGAAGTGCACGTATGACAGCCATCCAGAGGAGCTCTGGTGACGTGCCGCTATCCAGTTCGCCCACGTGACAGTCGCGCAGCATCCGACAGAAGGCTGACATGCCCATTTGGGGCCGCAGTACATCGCCCGCTGTGTAGAAATCAAAGATACGGTCCACACGGCTCTGGTAGCGTTGCGGGATAGTGGGCAGCTTGAGCTGATCAGTTTGGTCTGCAGTAGATGGCGTCGACGACGCGGTCACCGTATCTTGTTGAGATGGTGCATTGGCGAGCAAGGTCGGCTGCCGATTCACTGTAGGTGAATCCGCAGAAGGGACAGCCCTCTGGTGCATCGATGCCGCATCGTGGCATAGCTTGATGGCCTCCTCGAGGCGGGATTCGAGCGTCGCAGTACGTTCCTCGTGCAACTGTTGCTGAACCATCACAATTTGCACAACCTCTGCCATCTGCTTTTCATGCCCAAGGCGTTCTTTTTCCATTGCCGCTTTCCATGTTGTCTCTAAAGTGTGGAGGCGTGTCTCAAGTTCAGCAACCTGCAGCTCCAGCGCAGCCGTACGGGCCAGCTGCGACATCGTGACGCTATGGGAGAGGGGAAAAAAAAAAATGTATGCCAGAAACAGAGTAACAAAAGAGTGCGAGAATCTATCTTTGTGTCGCTCGAGGTGTAGAGCTCGGAATCTATAGCTTTAAAAAAAAAAAAGTGAAGTGATACACGTACTTTCCTTGTACGACAACCTCTTGAGAGAATAAGCAGGCACGGAACGAGCCAACGGTGAGGGGGAACAAGAGTAGACAAGGGGTCAACAGAATAATATGACATGCAAAGGTACACTGTCGATGCACGGGATAGTCTTTTGAGTCTTCAGCCCTTGCATCTCCCATTTTCCTCTTTGATGCGTCGCCACTCTCCACGCGTAGCGATGCAGTGTATCCTACTTCACATCATAGTTGAGGGAAAAAAAAAAAGGAGAATGTGATAGCCAGCACAGAACACTCCTTTTGGGGGAGGGGGCTCCCTCGTATCCTTGAAGTGCCACGTCATTTGAGCTAGGTGCACCAAAAAAGAAAAAAATAGGCGTCGACTTGCAATTTTAGCTTTATCCGCTATTTTTGTTGGCAACGCTGTTGGGCGTTGTTGCTGTTGTTGTTTTTGTCTTAATCAATGAGTTTTCTGTTGGGCTCTGCAGTCCAACTATCAGTGGAACATGTACATTTGTATCCGCAAACAGTGAAAAAAAAAAAGGCACATAGGCGTAGGGCCAAAATCCGCTCAGCCTAACGAAATGCGTGGCAAGCGTGGAAATGTAACGGGGGAAAAAAAAGGGTGTACGGGTGCGGAAATGGAAGGAAGACTGCTCCAATTGATTGTGCTGGCAACGTACTTCACGAAATGAATGGAAAGAGGAAAGGACAGACAACGACAGGGATAGTGGTATTTCCTTGAAGTTGATAATGTTCAGTTAGTCAGTTCCACCCTTCTCTTTCCGAGGTTTCTTGTCTCTTGCTATGTGACCTATCAAATTGTCATACGGTAGCCAGCGCTATCGTCTTCGTCATCCCCTTCCGCTGTGCCTTCACGCCTGGCACGAGTTTGCTTCAGTACATAGTGCAAGACATTGTGCTGTAGCACACCCGTGCGGAGCGCCATCTGCTTGATTTCAGTTTGGATGTTGGAGACTGCACCCTTCACCTGCATCAACGGGGTTGTATCGGAGATTTTGGCTTCCCTGTCTTCGATTTCGCGCTTCGTGTCTTCCAGGAGTTCACTGACCTGATTCAGCTCCATCGTCAGTTGCTGAACACTCTGACTTGCAACGTTTGCTGCGTCACGAGACGTGTTGAGCTCGCGCAGCTTGACGCGGTACTCTTCGACTTGCTGGGAGAACTGTTGTGCCAACGTTTGCTCACGCTTCTCCACGCGCTCGCGTGATTTTTCCATGTCGTCAGCCATCCGCGTGAGCATTTGCTTCACATCGGGGTACATCTTATCCACTGCCTTCATCAACACGGTGGCACTCTCTACGCGGGAACGCCAGTCATCGGCGTGATCGGTGCGAAACTGAAGCAGTGGCGCCACGCGCTCAACCTCCATATTCCAGTCGTCAGCGTTGATGGACGACGTGATCGGTGCATCGTCGGCGTCCTCCTTGTCTTTGTCACCAGCGGCTCGGACGTATACTTCGTCTTCGTCATCGCTGTCAATCACAATGTTGTCCTCAACGTCCACATTGTTGACATCGTCGTCACCGTCTGCCACGGCTGCCAGCTCATCGTACTTTTCCACCTCTGAGTAGTCGACGGGACGGAACGAAAAACCGCGTTTTTCGAGCGCCTGGTCAGCCAGGGTGGAAAGTACGGTAATCACAGCATCCCCACTTCCCGACTTGATACGGTTCGGGCCTAAATTCGGAATGGTTATTCCCATCGTTTTCAGTTCGGCAATGATGGTGGTGGCCGTCGCATTCGGGTCATCGAACTGGCCGGGAGGTTCACACGCATGACCGCATTGTTTCATGAGCCACGCGCACAGGGACGTGAAATAAAAGAACTGCGCGTTTGGGTTGTCGATCGTGGACGGACCGGCAAAATAATAGCTCGTCAGGGGTTTAAACGGCGGCTTCACAGATTGGCAAAAGGCAGATTCGTAATTCAAAATTTGAAGCTTGTTGATCACATCAGCTGTCGTGATGAGACGAGGCTCTGTTTGAGATTCTTCACCTGCCATTGTTCAAGGAAACGTTTGGTGTGTTCTATTTTTTTTTTCTTCGTTGGAGTGTGTCTACGTTTGTTTGCTTTCACGAAAACACTTTTCTTTTTTTTTTCTCGCGTGGAAGCAAGAGAACGGCTCAGCAGTCAAAAACGGGACGAGAAAATGTAGTACAAATGGGGGGTCCGGAGAGAGGAGAAAAAAAAAAAATAACGGAGGAGTAAGATGATGTATGGAAAAATAGAGGCGACATCAGACGATGATACTTTCTCATCACAACGCAGCTACAAACGGTGAATCTTGCAGAGCCGGGTTCAGCACCAGCGCCACTAGCAGTGCAATGGTAGTCACATCGCTCAACGACAATACTGTCACTCTGTACTACAGTACACAAGCGTGAATGTAATTAGAGTCAGTGTGTACGTCTTCTCACTTCGTGTTGTTGACGTCGATTTTCGAGTCCCTCACCAATATCGAATGCCGCGTGACGATGAGAAAAGAAACTGTTCTCATTCACACAGTAGGTGCGCGACTGTCATTCGTTTGTCTCAAGACGAATAAACATGGACAGCTATTCACTGCATATCAGATACATTCATTTGTGCTCGCATGCAATTTAATTAGTTGCGGAGAATGTGCTCTGCTGATTCAGTCTCTCTTTCCCGAAAACTTCAGAGCGAAAAACATTTGAGAATTTATTAACATGTGCATGCGTGCGTGACTAGCCGATGTCGAGTGTGGAGTATGGCACTGAGGGCCTGGGGAAAAAAAATCGGGACAAAAGAGTCCAGTGCGCCACAGAGCTTTTAAGAAGTACGTGAAAGCACAGACTTAAAAAAAAAAAGAGTCATTCCGCGGACACCGCAAGGTTTGCCTGAGTGCGTATGCATTCGTTTTACTCCAGTCGTTTTACTCCAGAAAAGTGAGAGACTTATCCCTTTTATGTCCTATGTCTGCGCACACCAGTGCGCGAGTAGGACACACGCTACCACTTCCATTTTCCCCTTTCCTTTCATATCACTTTTATTTATTGAGGACACATTCCTGCGCATGAAGGTGTACAAACCAAACAAAAAGTGTCTTTAGAAAAGTCTGGGTAGAGAGAACAGTACGCGGTGAAAAAGGAACGGAGAGCCTGTATGTACATGACTGAAACCGATTTGTGGGCAAGTTTTCAAGTCGCCCCCAGTTGTAAACCGCGAGCATGAAGGGAAGGGAAACATGGGAACGCAGAAAAGCGTAGAGAAAGCATCGTAGACACCGATAGGGACCACCGACTGCTCGTCAAGCACGTAACCCTTTCAGTCAGTGGCATGCTTGAGGAAAACCATCTGGTAGTTTTCGACAACATCCTGCTGGATAGCAGATGTGCTGCGAGTGCTAGTGGCATCGGAGGATGCCAGAGTCCAGTCACCCTCCTCCTCCAGTGTGTCCAACAGCACAATCATGAGTCGAGAAATACCTTCGGTATCGCAGAATTGGCCGTCCAGCTGGATGTACCAGTGTTCGGGGTTGGACAAGAATTGGAATTGAGGAGGATCACTGCGAATACTGCGCGTCGACGTTGTGGCTGTCGGGAGTACCTCGTTCAAGCGATCAATGGTACTCTCCTTCACAGGTCCCGTGATGGAAATCTTGGGGCAGTTGAAGGAGAAATTCACAATGAGGTGGGCTGTCATGATGATATGTTTTGTTTATTCTGACTGCCTTGAAACAGATACCAGTTCAACCAGACAATAATAATAAAAAGTATTTCGCGTTGAGTTCTCGACTGACAAAATTGTTTGAATATGAAATAGGCCAGTTGAATTAATATCAACCCAGCAGTGGTAGACGCGCCATACAACAAGAGAAGAAAAGTAGGAAGAGAGTGGGGAATGGTTGTCTGAGATGTGTGTACGTTTTTTTCATGGGGAGGAAGAACGTTAGAATGCAGTAACTAAACGAGCGGAACGAATAAGCACTGCGAGACAAAAACAAATGCAATCGGTGAAATCGCATAATGTTACATGGTACACGTTATTTTCCATGATGCGTACAGTCGCATCAATGACACGTTGCCTTTCGGCTTTCGATGTGTAGCTCCTCAACTGAGACTTGCGCTCAATGCCTGTATTCAAGAGACGTAAGACCCTTCGCAATTTTGATATATATTATTAGTATTATGACTATTTTTTTTTTTTTTGGTAGCCTGTGGCTTCCATTGCTCTTTGTCGTTGTGTGTAGCGTGAAAATCAACTGTGCTAAGACCTCCGCTGCGAGACTGCCAGAGCGAGAGGTAATCGAAAAAAAAAAAAAATGAGAGACACCGGCCATTTACGAAAAGAAGAGTAGTGCTTGTTGCCAGTCACCCAAATTACTGGTGACTGCGTTCCGCACAATTTGCTCCTCCGTATTTTGGGGTGTGGTAACGCTGAGTTGCTCAGATACTGCAAGTGCATCTCTCCACTGACCAGACTGAACTAACCGTGACGCCAATTTGTCCATTTCGGAAATGGAGAGACGTGGAAGATCAGATGCCACCATCGTTATTGATCGCGAGTGCGTATCATGTCTACCAGACTCACCAAACTCCATCGCGAAGTCACGAAGCGCGTTTTGCATCGTCTTGTCCAGGCATAGAGAGATGTGATCGGCAATCGCGGTTGCGCGTCGTCTATTTGCACCACGGTCCCGCGATGTTCGGTCTTGTAGTAGCAAAGCGCCAAACCGAGTGAAGTTGTGACGCGGAATTTGGTCGGCTCCGATTTTGGAAAGTCGCTCCAAAGCCGTTGTGGCGTCCTCCATCTGTCTTGCTTCCAGGGCTCCATGGAATAGACACCGTTGTACCACTGCGGAAGCAATGCTAGCTGGATTTTCTGCTGCGAGCTGAGACGCTCGGTGATAGTCCTGTCCACCGTATATGCATCTCGCGACCATGCATTCCAGAATTTTTATTTTGGTGGGGCCTCGAGCTACTCCGTAGACCTGGGAAAGAACGTCAAGAGCGGCGCACCACTGGTCGTTTCGTGGGAATTTCCGCTGAACAGCCGAAACAATACCACAGTTGTTACACCGTTCGTCCTGCGGTACATACGCGGGATCTGTTGCGAGACCCACACTATCCTTCATGGCACTCTCCGTGAGCGTCAGTGCCGAAGACGATGTTAGTCTAGCTGGCGACAACGACACCTGTGTACTTTCTGTATCAGCTTCAGCTGCCGGGGGTTCCTCTCTAGTGTGTGACAGAAGCTCAACGACGTCGTACGCTTCCTTCGGGAGCTGTTTCTTCAACAGGTACTGCGCGAGGTGTTCACCAAGCTCTGTCCGGTTGGGATGGTCGCAGCCGAGTTGGAATACCTTGAGCGCGGTTTGCCATTTATTATGGACAACAAGCGCTTTCAGCATCATTGATGTTGCCGGTACATCATCCGCGTCGAACAGCGACGCCCACAATTCAACATCACGGTCACAGCCCACATTTTTGGAGAAAAGGAGGCCTAGCCTTTGTGAGTGTTCGATTTCCATTGGGGAACCGCACTCGATCAAAATTCGTTGGAAGTGATACAATGCGTTTTTCCACGCGCAGACTGCCACATGGCCGCCGAGATGCGCTGACGAGCTTAGTTTGTGCATTTGCGCTCGCGCCACACAATTCAAGCGAGGCTGATCAAAGATTAAATAAGTGGGGGCGGGGGGGGGGCGGTCGGGTGCGGGGTGGGTTTTTTCTAGGCTGGGCGGCGGCTTCCCGCGTTGTCGGCGTGGGGGGGGGGGGCGCGGCGGGCGCTGGCCGGCGTGGGCCGGCGTGGGCCGGCGTGGGAGGCGGCGCACCCCGGCCCGGCCCGCGCGCCCCAGCGAGCCGCCGCGCCACCACGCGCCACCCGCCCGCGCAGATCGACCCCACCCCCACCCCCAACCTTGGCTTTATCCCATCTTGTAACTAATTTTTAATACCAACAGCAATATATTTGAGTAGCCAAGAAAAAGCACCCACGCACGCAAGCGTTGACATTCGTTTTCCACTACAATATTTTACAATGCAAGACTGCACGGTCAAGGCGTCATGCCGCCCCGAAGATTTCCCGGCTGTAGAGAAGCAGCTTCACCAGTGGGAGGAAGTCGCGTCTGTTGGGTCTCTTCGTGAAAGGAAGAATAATAAGAATGCCCTGACAACGGTCTTCATCACTTTTCGTGATGCAGACGCCGCTAAGGCTGGTGCGGACAAATTAACCTCGATTGAAGGCATTGTCCGCAACGAAAAAAAGCAAGGCGGTGGCGAAAAATCCAACGAATCAAAGCGCCGCAACAAGAAGCGCGGAAAAGAATTTATCCCCGAGTTCGTTCAAATGGAGGTTGCCGCCAACACGCAGGGCAACGGTGCGGCAACGACTGGCGAAGGTCAACGTGGTGGACGCCGTGGTCGCGGTGGCCGTGGACAACACGGCGGCGCAGGTCGCGGACGTGGCGGGCGTCAAGGCGGTCGTGGCCGTGGTCGCTCACAGAGTCGCGGTAATGGTCAATATCAGCGCCTGCCGCCAACGGAAGTCCATGTGGCTGTTGCCGATAATGTTCCGTTCGGCACCACGAACATGCGTCTAATGGAACTCTTCGCGCCCTTCGGCCACGTTCTCGACATCAATCGTTTAGAACTCATGACAATGGTGTGCTACGATAACCCTGAGTCTGTTCAGCAATGCATTCATCAGCTAAACGGCACCAAGATTGGCGACAACATCATCACTGTTAGTAGCGGCACCGTCATGATTCCCGGGCGCGTTGCAGCGCAGCTCGGCTTGTAGGTCTTCGTGGACAAAAAATTCCGCCCCGCGTATTTGAGTGTTGCGTCCGACAGGTATGAGCAAAAAAAAAAAAAGGAAAAAGGAAACGCAAATGTACGTTGAGAACTAAACGTTACATACCTAGCACCATGATGTTATGGCATACCTTTTTTTTTTTTTTTTGCTGCCTCGCACCTGCAAATTGTGCGACAATGATGTCGTCATTTTCATTGGTTTTACGCGCTGTTCATATGCCTTTTTGTAGCGATACAATTTTTTCGGTACTCTTGCATGAGTCGACTTTGACTTTGAAACATTTTCTAGGTTTTTTTTTCCTCAGTCGTCGCACATGCAACACATATCGATCAATACCCCCAGCTACTACAACTCACCGGTATTTACACATACACTCAAATCCGCATCGAACATTTTTTTTTTTTTCGTGTGTATTTATAGGTGGTAAGCTGCAGTCAGAGTAAAGTCACGCAAACGACACCGCAACACGCAAAAGCTCCTACAAATAAATTGTTGAAGACAGTTTTTTTTTTGTTTTCTTAAACCTCCATTCGTAGGGCTCGTGAGTGACAGCAGAGAAGAGAGCGGCCGCAAAAACGCAGACGGCGTTTTTTTTTGTCTTTGTTGTGCTTCGTTACGTGAATCTCTCTTTTTTTTTCCCCCGAGTGTTCTCCTTTGTTTGCTGAACATAACTTTTACAGTACGACGTCTAAGATACCTTGTATTTCCCATAAACAAAACCCACATGACAACATTATCGTCAAGTTTTAAACTTGATGACGGTGGGGAGGGCATTTGCAGTTGAAGACACGCCACTCTGCATCAGCGGTCTAGTGAAACAGGGTAAAAAGAGACGCGTATTTATTCTGCGATAATGCCGCATGACCCTCAGCCGCTCTTAAAAAAAAAAAAAAAGAGTTTTCAGGCTGAAGAGATATACCTGCACTTTCCAACAGGGAGGTGTGACGCGTCTAGTAGGTGCTCATCGGATATTGTCCGTGTGTGCGCATCACCTATATACATATATATATACATCTCAGCCAAATGTTCAGCATGTGCTGTGTCCTTTTCTCTCGTGGGCTTCAATAAACTCTTCACAACAATTTATTATCTCCTCTCGTCTCTCTTGTCTATTCGCGATGCTGCATCAGTTCATCGCTTTGGCCGCTCTGAACCAGGAACAATAGCACCACAGCGAAGGCAGTGCATTGTGGGCGACGGTTGACTCACTGCACTTCTGAACGTAAGTCAGTCAGCCCAGTACTCGCTTTGTTTTACTTGTCTATCTCGCTCTTCGACGTCTCCTAGTTTTTCTACTCACAAATTGACATTATGCGGCAGACTCTGCGTATTCTGGACCAAACCCGCGGTCCGCACAAGGCGTACAAGTACTCCTACATGCCAGATCCACGTAAATTAGCTCCCATTGAGACGACACAACGTACAGAAATTCTGCCCATCGCAATCCGCCCACCAACTTCCTTCGTGCCAAATCACGAGGTGTTTTTGGAGAAGGCAGATATTCACCGTCTGAAGCCAACTAGTGACTTTAAGGCGACGTTCAAAGATTGGAATGATCTCATGACTTGTGGAAAACGGCAATTGCGTGTTCGTGGTGTGCCGACCATGACGCGGCGCGCCATTCGTGCTGCTGTCCTCGCATATCAGAATGGTAATCCTCCTGAACACTTCGACACCAAAGAGGAGTGGCTTTACTACAAACAATTCAAAACGAAGGATTATAGCTACCGTGTCATTCCGGAGCTGCCCGAAAAGTACCGTCCTCACCAAAACGGTGTTGATCAGGCACCCGTCCCTGATTACCACGAAATTAATCAGATGCCAGAATGGGCTGTGAAGGAGGAACAGAGGCTTGCTGCAAAGCTGAAGACCGCGAAGTAAAGAAGCGGCTCATATTGGCTGGTGCGTATTTGCCTCTTCCTCTTGTATTATGGTGTCTCGAATAGTTGAACGACAGGAAAATAATAATAATAATAATAAGCTTTTCTTTCCATGTGCGCGTTTGTGATTGAGCTCGCATGGCTGATTTTATTTTTGGCTTATTATTATTATTATTTTTTTCTTTTTTGCTTACCCTCGACCTGATTAATGTGGTGATGTTTCGACACAAGGACAGTTCGCTTTTGTTCGCGTCATTAGTGCGCAAAGCAAGCAATTACTCGTCCATTGCAAAACGGAGTCATGCAAAAAAAAAAAAAAACTGTTTGAAGCAGATAATTGAATTGTGCATTATTATTATTTATTTTTTTGTAGGAACGGGCTTGACTTGCCTCCAGAGCCATTCGAAAAATGCTGAGATCGCAGTTTCGGTACTAGTATTATTATTATTGCGTACGCTTGTCATCTATCCCTTCTTTGGGACTGCAGCCTCCGCGCTCCTGCACATTTCAACTGCTTTTTTTAATTTCATTTCCGCTTCTGACCCGTAGTCCACCATTCATCACTTCGTTTTTCGAACCTGTTCTTCCACTTTGACTCTCATCTCTCTCTCCCTCTCTCTTTGTGTGTTTTCACCTGCCCTGTTCTGAAATGAACGCACGTTTACATTTGTGTATACCTGCTCCTCTTTTTGTTTATTATGTCTACACAATGTAGGTACTGGTTTGTGCTCAGATCCTTTAAAAAAAAATTAGAGAGCAATACCATATATTGAAGAAAAAAAAAACAAGGTCGCACCACAAATACGGGGAAGCCATGTCGTCAAAAAGCAGCGATGAGGAATTCGAGTACGAGAGTGCCAGCGACATCTCCGAGATGGATCCTGAATCGGAATTGTTGGCACCCGTCCAAAAGCGCATCGAAGCGCAATTGCGGCAACACCTTCAAGAGGTTTCTCAACAACTCCACGAGCAAGAGAATGAGTTCAAAATGGTCGAGAAAGATCGCGAAGAGTGCGGTGTGGAGCTGTACAACTCGCAGCAACACCTTGCCAAACTGCAAGAGACACTAGAGAAGCTTCATGATAAGCACGCAAAGTTTCAGATGGAGCATGAGGATAAGCTTAAGGAGCGCGACACGGTCTCCAAAAATGTCGAGTCTCTGCAACAGCGTATTGATGCCACACAAAAGCAACTCAACGCGCGCCAGGATGAGTTGGCGAAGCTGTCTGCGACCCTGCAAAAAGTGGAGCGATTCAACGATGACCTCAAGAACGAGGTCGAGCTCGAGCGTCGCGCTGCACACAAGACTGAAGACGACATCACCAAGCTGGAACGCGAGAAGCTACGTCAGGATGAACTCATTAGCTCGATGCAGCAGCGCGTCACATCCCTAGAGGATCAGGCGGCGCTTCTCCGCGAGCAGGTCACAAGCCAAAAGAATGAGACAAAAATGGCCAAGAATACCGTTGCGGAAGCCATGTCGGAAATGGAAGCTATCGGCATGGAGAAGAAGCAACTCGTACAACAGTGGAAGAGTTCACTCCTGGGAATGCAGCGCCGCCATGATGCACTGCGCAAAGCGGAGGAGGCACTACAGCAGCAGAAGAGCGATCTACAGGTGCTCGAGAACGAAATCGGTGGTGGACGCCGGCAGCTTCAAGAAGCCGAGGTGGAAAACGGAAAGCTGCTTGAATTCATGTCTCGCATCGACAACGAGATCACGATTCTTGAAAAGCAGATGGATACCTTGTTGGAAAAGCGCGACAAAAATGCGTCAACATACGCCATGATGCAGAGTGCCGTTGAGAAGACCGACGCGGAGACGAAGGAGATTGAAAAGAAGATCAAGGAAAAGAACAAATCTCTCGAGGACCTTCGCAAGCAGATCGAAAAGCATGCGAAAGCCATTGTTGATATGGAGAACGATGTGCTGCAGCACCTGAGCAAGCAAACGACACTCAAGCAGGAAAGCCAGGGAACGCTTCACGAGATTGAAAAAGTCAAGGGGGCGATCCGCGCCAAGGAGCTGCAAGTCTCGCAGATGGAAAACGAGCTTGCGCGTATTCGCGTTGACACGCTCCAGGCCAAATCGTACAACGATACGCTGCAGGGTACGTTGGACGATCTGAACAAGGAGCTCCAATCTCGTGGCGTCCTCATTGAGCGCATGCAGGTCGACATCCGCCGCCGCAATGAGGAAATCGACAAGAAGCAGAAACAACTAGATCAGCTCAATCATCAATATGAACAGATCATGGCTGCGCACGGTGGTGAGAAAGGTGAGCATGTTGGTCCTTTGGAGGCGACGATCAACAGCCTCTCCAAAGCCATTGCGACTAAATCTGCTGAGAATGAGGCGCTGCAACAGGAGTGGATCAAGCTGCAAACGGAATTGGTCGGCTGCAAGAATACAGTCAACGACATCAACGAGGCCATTCAAGACACTCAGGCACGCACCACCATCCTCACACAGAAGCGTGACCGTCTGCTAGCGAAGGTGACGGAGGAAAAGCAGGAGCTGGCGTCACTTGAGAAGAAGGCAGACCACATGCACTTGGAAATGAAACGCGTCAATACACTCCTGAACCAAAACAGTGAGAGCAAGGAGGCTGTCACGAACGACGCCTTTCTGCTAGAGGCAGATCTTCTGCGGCGGCTGCAGGAAAAGAAACGCGATGCTCTTCAGCTGGAGAAGAAGGTCGAGGAGACGCGCCAGACGAAACGTGACCTGCTTGACCAAATTATGGATTGCGAACGCGACATCATGTTCTGGGAACGCAAGCTGCAGGTGGCGCGTGAAACAGAGATGGCACTTGACCCGACCATCGGACGCGCCGAGATTGAAAAGATGAAGAAGGAAATTGGCTTCATGGAGCAGCGCATGGCGCAACTGCAACGCGAGCAGCGCTTTTTGATCGAAGAGATGCAGAAGCTCGTCGATCACCGTGACATCATCCGCACCAAAGGCAAGGCGATCGAGCAGGCAACGCAGAATAACAAGTCGGGCCGGACTCGCTTGGCGGTCGAGAAAGAAAATGCACGGCTCTTCAAGGAACTGAGTTCAAAGCGGCAGGAAGCCCAGGCCCGGGAAGCCGCGGTGCGGGAGAACCTTGCTGAGGTCGAGCGCACAGCCGCAGATGTCGATCGAATCCAGCGGGACATGGAGGCCACTGAAGAGGAGATGGAGCACCTACAGGAACAACTTGTGACCGCGCAGAAAGAGCGCGAGCGCGCGGAGGACGAGAAACGCCTGAAACAAAGCAGCCTCCAACGTTTCCGAGAAGGTGAAAAAGGCACCTACCAGCTCACCTGCTATCCGGAGGAGGTCCAGTCAGAGTCTGCTCGCCTGGATCAAGGTCGTCGAACAGTCATTGAGATCATGGAGGAGCTCGCTAATCAGTTTCCCGATATTGCACCTGATCTGCAGGATTTGATGCCCATGGTTTGAGTTGTTGCCAAACGACAGCAAATGCGCAGCTAGGTGCGTTGAAACACAGTTGGAATTTGTATTCAAACTTTTCGATGTAATGTACAGAAGAACAGTCGGAGAGAGAGTGTGTGTGTGAGGAAAAAAAAAAGACGAGATGGAAGGAGGCACCGCCTTTTGGTCTTCTGCTTTTTGATCCTACATCATTTCTCTCCCTTTGCACTTTCTCTCTTCTTCACTTTTTGCGATCTACAACATCCGATAGAGCTCACCTATGTTGCTTCATCATCACCAGTCATCGTTTTTTTTTTCCTCTGTGCGTGTGTGTTTGTGTGTGTGAGTAGGCGTGATCCGCACGCAAACACTACTCCGAGCTCTGAGCTTTACGACACGATGGGAGATGGGCGAGTGAGCAGAATAAAAATGGACAAAAACAAAAATTCGACACATGGTAGGGCTTCGTGTTCAAACTGACTTGACAGACAATCGACAGAGGATCCAGCGGCTGTGCATTGTCTGCCAACACGACCACGGTGCAGTGCAAAAAAAAACATGTGCCCCATTTTTCGATGACGCACAGACGTCTCGGTGCCCCCACCTGCCCTTCTTTCCTTTTTCCCCGCAGAAAGCCAAGCAACCGTGAGAGGAAACGCGTGCCGCATGTGCACGTTTCTTTTCTCTCTTCGTTGCACCGCGTGCACATCGCTAGCGCCATTTTTTTTTTCGTCTCTACGCTCACGCCTACAACGCCTCTTGCTCTCTCTCTCCTTCGGACTCGTTTCCCATGACTTTCTGTCCTTCAACGGTTGAGTGGGGCTACTTGCGCATGCGTTAGTGGTTGGTGCAATACTATCACTCACAGTAAAGTGAACCGCACTGGGGGAAAAAAAAACGCCCTGAAGGTGGGTGGAACATATGTTTTCGGACCAGGACGGCGATGAATTTCTGAAAGGATGGTCATCGCAGCTGGTACTGCGCACACTCGAGTTCAGTGCTGTCGACCGCCGTGGTGACAACGCCGCACAGGCCGTGGGAGACTTGTGGGGACGACGAAAAAAGGCGCTTCAGTTCTTGGTGAGTCGCAGCCCTGACGTGACTGCGCGTGTTTTACTGAGCCCTTTCTTCTGCGAGCAAACGAGCCCAGCGCTCACGACCCAACTGCAGGACATGTGCCAACACGTCTGGGATGTGGACCGTGCCTTCTGGGATGAGGGCAGAGCAGAGATTCCCGGTGAAGTACCGCAGGAAGAGGTCACGTTTGCGGCCACTGTCATGCGCAGTGTCAATGGAAATGATGGTCTCCTCAACACCGAAGATGTGCTCCCCGACCAGACACAGACCGGCGCGTCCCCAACCTGCGACAAGGTGAAATGCACAGCGTCCTCGGCCCGCCACAGGGCACAGCTGCGCCTCAAGTCCGCTCAGCGTGTCACACAACTGGCGCCACCCTCTGATGTTATCGCACAGCGCTCCGGGCATGCCACGTTGTCCCTCCGCGCAAGGGCGCCACCGCCCAGTATGGCCGAGAAGGCCTTCCTGATGCGAGATCTGCCGAGCATTTCATTGACGAACGCGTGGTCTGGCGACTTCGCCTCCTCCTCCTCATCCATGCAATGGCAAACGCACAGTGGGGTCAATTTAGCCACCTGTTTTGCTCCACCGTGTCGTGTGCGCACCTTACAGGAGCAGTTGCAGGCCGAAGCGATGGCAGCTGATCGTAACAGTGAGACCATTCCTGCTCTTGACGAAGAGGCCAGGATCATCGAGGAACCTCAGTGGGCACGCGAGGAACGGCAAGAGCGTGAGCGCCAGGAGCGAGAGCAGGTGGCAGCTATCGGAAGCGACCATGAGAGTGAGTCACACAAGCCGCATGCAGAGGAACGAACAGCTCACGTATCAGAGAGCGCTCGCGCTGAGAGAGCGGCCACCGATCAAGAGCCAATCAGGGTGGAACGTCCACCACCTGAAAAAACAGTTCTCGGTGAAGACGAGGAACTCGTTATCTCTGGCGGCCAGTTCATCGTCCGAAAGAAGAACAAACCACGAAAGCAGAAGGAAGAGAAGCCTATGCCTGAGGTCGTGCACCCTGGTGTAAGTCACCACGATCGAAAGCGCCCGCGTGACACTGGGGATGCTGCGGGCAAGAAGCACACCGGCACCACCAAGCACACACGTCCAGACGACACTCTCGACTCGGTCAAGACCTCCGTCGTATCAGTTGCACAAGCACCGCAATTGACGAGGGACGAGATTGTGTCACGTCTAGAGGCGTGGGGCATCTCAGGTGCACTGCGCGAGGCGCTTTCCATTGGGCTGGAGTTCAATGCAGTACCACTCGCAGCGTCTGAGACGAGCGAAGCAGCAAGTGGACCTGTTGACAAGGAGGAAGGGGATGACCTCAAGGACACCAACTAATCCCTTGTCGACCATATATCTTTTTTCTTTGTCGCCCCTCCCTTTCCGCGTCTGAGCGCTCCCGCCAGAGTCGTCTTGTATTTCACTGCAGGACTCCCCCATTTCGTTTCCTGCTCATCCACGACTTTTTTTTTTCCGCTTACGAACGAACGCACGTCCATCCTCGCACCCCCACCCCTCCCCGTAGTGGCGCATAGCACACTTGTCAGCTTGTGGAGCACTGGCTCTCACGGCTGTGCTCACCACCATTATTGCAATGACACGCGTTGAGACAGCGCGCTCTCTCCTTACTAGCCATCCACTCCATTGTCGCATTCTACTCCCAAACTGTCCACGCCTCCACTTGTTGAACCTTTTTGATACATGAGTAGAACAACACACACACACATACACACAACGAAGAAAAAAAAACACAAAGAAGGAAGAGGTTACCGGTTGAACAGCAACGATTCCAATTCAACGCGTACCACTCGCAGAAAAGAAAACCTACGTTACACCGAGAGGGTGCTCAACACAGATGGACTCGAGCCCCAGCGCGTTGGAGTGGACACCAGATGCGCTACCGACGCCGTGTGGCGAGGATGTGGAGCGCGTTTTGACAATTACCGCCCGGCAGAATCCGTACAGTCGTGATGGATTGAGCCTGTGGAGGCAGAACGCCCTGCACCGGAAACGTCTGCGTACCGAGGATGGCTACCGAGACATGCCCTCCGAAATCGATGGCGATCAAGTGAGCGCGGCCGCACAAAGGGTTAACGCTGCCATTCATCAGCTGGTGCAATCTAGTGGATTCGAGTACGCCCCCGCTCCGCCCCCGCGTGAGACAATGCCGTCGCCGTCTCCACTAGCATCCTTCGATGGCACAGTGGACCTACGTCCCACTGGCGGTGTGCTCGAGACTCCGACCCTGTCCACTCCGCACGCACCAAGTTCCACGACCGCGGTAGTAGGTGCCGTCGCAACGCCGGCATCGCCGACGGCCACACCGACTGGTATGCCGCCCCCACAACCACAACCACACGCACCCATGAGTTCTTTGGCGAAGCTCGTAGCCCGCGCGAAGGCGCAGCAGCCGGTCTCCAGTCACTCACCACTCGCCGCCTCGGCGGTGACGACGCCGATGGAACCAGACTCACGACCTCTTCACAGCGCATCCGCACAAGCGGCGCGCACAGAGAACGCGACGATCGCGCGCTCTCAGCATCCCGAGAACGAGGGGGCGAAGGAAGATGACGACGAGGACTTTGGCGTTGTTGTTCCCGGGGCGTCGTCCCTACCCACGTGCGAAGGAGGCGACGACCACGGTTCTGACAGCACGGATGCCTCGGCGTCGATGGCCAAGCACCCCTCGCAGATGACACGAGAGGAGTATCTACGCCAGTTCAAGCGTGCCCCTCGCCGTGGTGAGATGGGCCAAGACGCTGACACGATTCTGGCAGCCGAGAAGCTCGGTTACGTTATGTCTGGCTCGCGCAGCAAAGCCTCGCAGATGTACGTGGACCGCATCCAACGACAGCTGCACGAGCGTGAAGCGTCGAAGCTACAACAACAGTTCCGAAAGGTGGAGGACGCACGCCAGGACGACCACCTTATCAACGGCCTGCTCAGTCTCCTTGAAGCCAAGCGGAAGCGGAGCTCATAGCTAGTTCACACGCAGTTCATCATGCGCCGTCGCTTTCACAAAAGAGCAGGTGTGCTCACTGTGTCCTGTCACATCAACGGCAGCGCGCGCAAAGACGTAGTAACCGATCCATGAACCAGCTAAACAGTGCCACCATGCACGCGCGTGCTCAGATGACAGCGTCGTGTGTAAACCTCATCTCTTGGAAAACCGATCACAAGGACCAATATCGCAGCGAGAACAGTCCACACCAAGTGCGAGGCGTCACCTCCCCTTTTTCTCTTCCATATGAGGCTGGCAAAGCCATTTCGCTGAGCCGCGCCATCCTTCGTACCCAGTACGTCTTTATTCGAGCACGTGGTGCCCACCGGCCTTTCCACACTGGACATTTTCCCTGCCCCACCTTGCTTCCCTCTCGTTTCCCATCACCTTCTCTATTACTTCTTTTCTCTCGCGCGACACGTGCTTTTTTTTTTTTCATGCGTGTGACTGCTTGGTGCGCTCGTCACTGAACCCAAGTAGTCGCCCCATCGCTCTCGCTCTGCAGGAGAGACCCCCAACACCAACAATATTATACGCAACAACAACAACAGCAGCAAAAAAAAAAGTGCCCCGATCCTAGGCTACATCGTTACATTTATTTCTCGTTGCTAATCGTTCCCCCCTTTTTTTATTTCCTCTCTCTCAGCTTGCTCTTCTTTTTGTGTGTGTGTGTGCGTGACAAGGCCTCATGACGGACCGCAACAGCCGCACTAATGAGCCCTCACTTGCTGTGGCCTCGTTGCCACGCAAGGGCATCGCGATCGCCTTCGGATCCAAGCTCATCTTCGCCCGCTACCTCGACGACGGTGACGACACCACCGCGTCACCCTTCAACTCGATTCACATCGACGACGGTCAGCTCATCCGCGCCGTGACTTTCCTTCAGATCCCAGACGGCCCGATCTGCCTTGTGACCGCCGGTGACTCCAAGATGATAAACTTCTACAACCTCTCCTCACTGAAGCTGAACAACCCCGACGTGCCAACAGACTCCTCAGACGATGAGGGTGGCGAGGTGATGACTGAGGCAACCAAAAAGAGACTGGCGACGCTGACCTCCTCTCTGAAGCCATGCTTCTCATTCGGTCCTCATCAGAAGCGCATTACGCACCTTGCAAGCAACTGTGACGGGACACTTGTCTTTGCCGACAAGTTTGGCGAAGTGTACCGCTTCTCCGTGCTCTTCTCGCCTGATCACAAGGTGGAGCTCAGTGGCGACAAGAAGGAGCCGCTGCAGTTTCTCGTGCAGCACTTCAGTGTCATCACATGCCTCCATCTTTCCACACCTGTACCGCGCGTGGAGCCCATCAGCGCGAACGAAGACCGGGCCGCGCAGCTGCCGCGGCGACTCTTCACCTGCGACAAGGACCTCCACGCCCGCGTGAGCTGCTACCCTGAAACGTACATCGTTGAGCAATTCCTGTGGAAGAAAGGCAAGCAGCAATCTGCCGTGACGTGCGTCGCAGAGATCCCGTACCCAGAAGAGCCTGGCGTACAGCCACAACAGAGCAGCACACGGTTTATGCAACCGTTCAGCTACTACGCGACCGGTGGCTACGATGGCTGTGTCACGTTTTGGGCCGCACGCAACAACGTCTCCCACTCCGATGACCAGGCGGTCATCTTCAACCCTATCGGCGTATACGACCCGAGGGAGCGGGATGAGAATGAGGCCCGTGGCGCTGTGGTGGGTCTGACATACATTGCATCCGATCGCGACTGCGTTGGCAACCTGCGCCACCCACGCGACTGCCCACGCGGTGTGCTCGTCGCGTACGAGAAGAGCGCTGCCCTTGTGTACATCCCTGTTCTGGATGGTATCGGTACGTTCGACCTGCACATCAACAAGATGGCGTGCCAGAGGTATTTGCTCGAACACGCACCTGCCTTTTTGGTCGCGTGCGGCACGAACACGTCGGTGACGATGATGCGCGACGGTAGTATTGCGTACATTCGCCTCGAAGACGGACCCATCAAGCCAGAGGACGCTGGAAAGTTCTGCGCCTCCAACGGCACTATACCCGTCCACCTCACGCGTCTTGACCTCACCCGATGGTACCTGGTCGAGCGCATTCGCTCTGTCATGTGCCAGCCGATCCCAGACGCCAACGGTAAGACGCCACTCTCCGAGTTGGACCTCTTTGCACAGTGGAAGTACGATGTTAACGACCCTCGCGAGCGCCGCCATGAGCGCGATGGCTCGGATGCTGAAGACGGAGAAGCAGGCGAAGAGGCTGCCGAGGGCGACTCCCAGTCAGCAAAGAAGTCCGCGACACCATCACCGTCGAAGAAAAAACCCCGCAAGGACAAGGCGTGATCAGCGTTTCGTGCTGTGCGCGCTTCCTCCTCCTCCCCCCTTTTCCCTCGGTCTTCACACCGCTTCTGGTGAGGCGTTGTTGTGTTTCCTCACGCACTCTCTGGTCCCATCCATCTTAGCGATGCATCCCCCCCTTTTTGCTTTCGCGACTGTCGCTGTCACACCCGTCGTAGGTGAGTGGAGGAGATTGCATGTCTCCCATGGCACATCCAATTAACGGAACATTTTCGGAAAAAAAAAAGTTGCAAGGGTGAGCGGTAGCCGTGCGCCTCTCTCTGTTTTTTTTTCCCCCTTCGTTAGCCACCCGCTTCACTTGCGCACAGTGGACGTCACACAACAGACGAGGGGAAAAACGAAAACAAAAAACAACAACAACAACAGCATATCATCACGGCGCATCCGCGCATCAATAGCTTTCGGATGGGTCTTGTTGCTTTCATTTCATTTTCTTCGCATTGTCCCTCGTCTGGGACAGGCCACACAAGTACCAGTACCATCAAGGTACACTGCGTCCGCGCTCGTTTGTGATGTAACGTCCTCGAGTGCAAGATAGGTCACGCCACTGGGAACTCTGCGCAGTACTGCAAGAAGAAAACATGAACCTCGAAGCGTCACGAGAAGTGCTGCGTGGACTGCCTCATCGGTGTGAATGCCTGCAAGTCTTGCCTTGGGACGTGTCTCTCTCCATCGCTATCCCACCTTCGCTTGCTCAGTCCATTCTTTTCGCCCCCCCTCTATTCTTCTCTCCTCTCCTTTCTCTATGTCGTCAGCTACACGACTGACACCACCTCTGTCTTTCACGCACATCCGCTTGCTTCTTTTTGTTTGTTTGTTTGTTTGTTACCGTTCTCATTTCTGCTGCATCTCTCATTTCCTCCTATCCACTGAGACACAGCCCACATCTCACGTCGTCATCATCACTATTCGCTCACCAGCTTGCATTCTCTCCCCCCTTTTCACATCACTAGGCTTGCCGATATGGGTCAATCTCTGAATCCGCTGGTAACGACGGAGGCCGTCCCCGAAGACGTCAAGGCAGCCATCCCTCCTGTCGACTATGTACCCGCTCCTGCCGATGCGCGGCCGACGGATCGTGAGCTGTGCGAGGACTGCGGCGAGTACTTTGGCTGGTTCCTGGGCAGCACAAACTGCGATTGCTGCGGCCGACAACTGTGCACACGGTGCTGCCCTAAACGACATCTCCTTCACGACAATCCAGGCTGCGTCGCGTGCACGCGTAAGGCCTATGAAGCACGTCGGGCTGCTATGCTCAATGATCACTACGCGCGAGCTGGCTACCGGACGCGGTCGTCCCAAACGGTGCCTGACGAGACGATCGTTGCGGATACGCTGGCACACTCAACCGTCCAGCGAGACGCGCTCAAGACCGTGTGAGGCGATAAGAAGAAGGAGGAGGCAGAATTACAGAAGTGCGAAAAGAGAGAGAGGAGAGGGAGGAGAGAGAGACAAAAAAAGAAAGACATGAGAGTACAGAGAGTATAAAGAGACACGTGCAGTACGCCTCACATGGTGTTGCCATTTTTGGTCTCTACCTGCCCCGCTCGTCTAAGCGTCATCTTTCTCCTTCTTTTTTTTTTTTTGCTATACAGCATTAATCGCTTCCCGCTCGGCGCCCCTTTGTTTTCCCGCAATCCTCCTTTTTTCTTAATTTCGTTTATTCGACCTCCTTGGTAACTTTTACTTGCTCTTGAGACGATCACGGACTTCGTATTTTATGCTCATTCTTTTTTTTTTTTTTTCGTGTCTCCCTTGACCATGGTGGACAGCGACAAGTAAAATACAAACCACGAAACATGAAACGAGTGAGAGTGCTGTGTGCTCGTGCTGCCCGATTCTTGAACCTCTCTGTTTCCCTACCTTGCCACTCTCATACACGGAAGCTTTCCATCGTGAGCCCCTTCCCTCTTGTCTGCCACGACAACATGGTCACCCCAGCATCTAACAGAGGCGTGTAGTGCCAAGGCCGTGCCCATTGTCAGCCTTTTTTTCTTGGCTTTCACGCATCCTCCGCTCTTGCTTGACGCTTAGCCAGTTGCGTACCCCCTTCCTTCCTTCCTCTTCTCTCCATTCTTGCACGTTGCTTCGCTTTGACGTTGCGTTTCCACTTTTTTTTGGTTTCCTTCGCCGTGAAGAGACCACATTCAAGTGGACATGCTGCGGCATCTACGCGCTCGCGGTGCTCGACGGATCGCAGCTTCGGCTGTGCTGACACCGCTCCGTGCGTGCCGCACAACGACCACTGCCCCCTATTCGTACCAGACGATTCGTAGCGAGGACAGTCTCAATGAGGTACGCGCCTGGGTGGAAGGGGTAGAGGTGGGCGAGACTGCTCTGCAGCAGCTCCGAGACCTCTCACGCATGCCGCCTGATGTGATTCGTCATCCCATTGCGGTCATGGCTGACGTGCATGGCGGCATCGGATGTACGGTGGGCACCGTCATCCCGACGAGTGCGGCTATCATTCCTGCCAGTGTGGGTGTGGACATTGGCTGCGGCATGTTCGCTGTGGAGACGACGCTGACTGCTGAGATGTTGCCGGACTCGTTGGAGGAGATGCGTCTCGCCATTGAACTGGCTGTTCCCCACGGCCGCTCACACGGTGGTCGGCCCGACTCAGACGCTGGGTCGTGGCGGCAGAACAAGATTCCCGATCGCGTGGCTGATGTGTGGAAGCGCGAGCTTGCCGACGGTTTCGATGAGCTCTGTCGCCGTGAGAAGGGTATTCGCAGCTCCAATCACGTGACGCACTTGGGGACACTCGGCACGGGCAATCACTTCATCGAAGTGTGCCTCGATGATAGCGCGCCGAAGGCCCACGTATGGGTGATGCTGCACTCTGGCTCACGCGGCGTGGGCAACCGCATTGGCTCCCTCTACATTGAAAAGGCGAAGCGAGACATGGAGAGCGTCATTTCCCGCCTCCCAAATACCGACTTGGCGTACCTCAAGGAGGGCACACAGCACTTCAAGGAGTACATGGCCGGTGTGGAGTGGGCGCAGAAATTCGCCCTCTTGAACCGCCAGCTGATGATGACAGCGGTGCTGGAGGCGGTGCGTTCCACCTTGTCCGTGCCGTTCCAGACCACAGCGCACGCCATCAACTGCCACCACAACTACGTTGAGCGTTTCCAACTGCCTGGTGAAGAGGCAGAGATGGTCTGGCTCACTCGCAAAGGCGCGACGTCAGCGCGTGCGGGCGAGCTGGCCGTCATTCCAGGTTCCATGGGTGCCAGAAGCTACATTGTTCGTGGAAAGGGGAACGCAGCGAGCTACTGCTCGTGCTCGCATGGTGCTGGGCGGCGATTCAGTCGTGGCGAGGCGCGCAGGCGCTTTACCCTGGAGGACCACATCGCAGCCACGGCCGGGGTCGAATGCCGCAAAGACGCATCCGTCCTCGACGAGACCCCTGCCGCCTACAAGGACATTGACGCCGTCATGAAGGCGCAGGAGGAGTTGGTCGAAGTGGTCGCCACGCTCCACCAAGTTCTATGTGTCAAGGGCTAGCGAGACAAGGTGTGGGCATACCCCCAGAAAAAACCCGCCACCGCAACACGTATCAGCGCAAGCACACTGGCATTCCTCCTTTCTTCCTTTGCCGCTTCGCTCACCTTTTTTCTTTCCCTCTCTTCGCAGACTCGGAGGTGCCACCACGCATTCACATTTTCACATCTTGTCTTTTTTGTCCTGTTTCTCATTGGGCAGTGCCCTGGCACCTGACACTACACAATGCAGATGGTTGACAACAGCAAGAGCACAACAGAGAACAACATCAAGACCGTCAAGGGCGGCAATGAATGCAGCACAGTCAAATCGGTGGTGTGTGCGTGGACGAGTATCTGGCCGCGGGGTATTCCCTGTCCCATATCCACCTTCGCGCTTCTCACATTTTCTTCGTTTGCAAGAGGTGTCGCTCAGCGCGTGCTTGAACCAATCCGTGGCAGCAACGCAGCGCGCCGACACACCACCACCACCTTCCCCGTCTCCCCACCCTCCCCTCGTTTCTTTTCCATACACATGACTCCTATGCTTTTCCCGACTATCATTTTCTTTCTTTACACGTTAGTCGCGCACGAACAGGTGTATTGTCTAGGTGCGTATTCTGACTCGCCGTACGCCATTCGAGGTATTATAACTGCCTGCCTGCAGCACGTGCTGCCCATCGGCTTGTCGGTGTTGGAACTCGAAGAGATGAACAAAGCTGTGCGAAACTATTGGATCAAGTAGCGCGACCCACCGTGCACACACCCAGAAAAAATAAATAAATAAATAAGAAGAAGCACAATAACAGAATGCCCACAACAACAGTATTCATAGCAGCCAGCGCAGCGCACGTCTCTGAGCACGTGATGCGCGCGTGGCAGTGACGGTTTCACCACTCGCGTCAATGTGTCGATTTCCGTGCCACGCGCACTCTGCAGCCATGGGGCAATCACAACCACTCTTCTGTTTCCTACTCTCTCTCTCTCTCTTTGCATTCTACCTCTGCTCACATCGCGTCAGTTGCCTACTTCGCTAAAGGCATACACTTTTTTTTTTCGTGTGTGTGTGTTGTCGTTGTTCAGTCGCTGCTGCTGTTTATTGTTTGTCTGCTGTCTGACGGCGCGCTTGCTTGTCTTGCCACTGCTACCACCGTTTGTGTGTCGCACAGTTGCTGTTCACGTCTCCTTCTTCTTCTATTTTTTTTTCTAGTTGTCACGCTTAATCGTGCCCGTGCGTCTCTCTCTCTCTTTCACGATGAAACGAACGCGCGAGGCGCTGGAAGGCTCTCAGCGGGGCGTACTTCCGTATGCGAGTCAGGTGGAGATCATCAATGGCCTTACTCGCGCACGTGCGACAGAATTCGACTTGGCCCGACGTGCTGCGCAGGAAGGCTTCTACGACCGCTCTCTCAACGGCTGCCGTCAAGTCAACCCCGCCACGCTCTTGTGCGCTGGGAACGACGAAGGCACTGTCTCCGCGGACTGGGCTCGCAAAATCTGCCGCGCCGTTGTTTCAGGCGAGGCCCATGCCATGGAGAGTGGCCCGCTGCAGGTGGAGACGGTGCAGCTGGTGGCAAACGAGAATACATGTGTGATCTTCGCCCCACCCGCGGGATCACTCTCCGCATCGCCCTTGGCTGTGGCGGTGCCCAAGGGTGTTGGCGAACGCGTATACCCTGGCGACGTGGTGCTGCTGCGTACCGCTACCCAACCAGCGCCCACTGCACAAGAAGCGACGGCGAGCACGACGCCGAGCGATGCGAGTGTGCCGGCCACCTCTGCCGCGGCGCCGTTGCGGGCCACACACGTCGAGTTTCTCGCATTCAACGGCCTCTATTTTAGCGATCTGGACGAGTGGCGCGAGGCCGTCATGCGCAACGCCACGTGTGTGACGCAGTGGCTCGCCCTCCTCAACAGCCACGCGCCTGGCATCGCCCAATTGACACAGCTGCACGCAGCCTCGCTCGGTGATGACCCAGACCGCCCCGCTATGAGCGGCTGGGCACGCTCACTTCAACTGCCGATTCTACTGCAGGTGAACAAGACATTGCAGCCGTTGCTTGACGCCAAGGCGACGGAGAAGCTGCGACGACTGATCCTCTCGACGTTGCGCTTCTACGTGAATCTGTTCACGCGCACCCCGTCGCTGGTGAGCACCGAGTACTGGTACCACAATTTGTTTTGCGAATTTATGGCGTCTCCACTGTGTGTGGTCGGCTTTTCCATGACGTGGCCCTCCTCCGCGGGCACAATGATCAGCTCCGCCTGGGACGCTGTGGTGCGCTCCCTCGCGGACCTCCTCGACTTCGCCCTCTACCAGGTTTGTGTGCGCGGCACGCAGTTCATGCACCAGCAGACGGCACCGCAGACGCAGTCAGACGGCGCGGCGACAACAGCGGCCCCTGCCACCACCACAGTGAACAACGCCTACAGTGCGGCTCAGACAGAGGCGCCGCTGTTTCTGCAGAAGCGCGCCGTCGGGGCCATGGCGCTCATCTTGCACCGCATCACAGGCGTGGCCCTGCAGCACGTGCAGGCCTACCAGCTCCTGCACGACCACCACGTGGCGCAACACGGTCCTGGCAGCGACGTCCCGCTCAGCGCCTCCGCACCCACCTCGGCGGCACGCGCAAATGAGTCGGTGTACCGTGCCCTCGAGGGCATGGGCCACACCGGCTTATTGTACCGCGTCGCTCAATGGCTGCAGCTTGCGGAGTCGACTCAATCTACGAGCACGACAGGTGGCGGTGGCGGTGGTGCGGGTGTTGGTGGTGGCAGCGGTGGTGCAGGTGGTGGGGGTGGTTTACACGCTCTTCTCGATCGTGTGTGCGCGCCGCCTTCACAGCAAGACGTGGAGGAGCTCTTCGCGCTCAAGTCGGAAACAACCTGGGAGCAGATGCAGGTGATGCAAAGAACCTACACACCCTATCTTTCGCACGACGCCACGCGCTTTGTCGAGGCGATGGCTTTGGCCGCCTATGCGGAGCTCTACGGACCTTCCGCACGGGCAGCGCAGATCTTGTTTGACACGCAGACAGCGTCCACGCGTGCGGAGGTCGTGACCGCGCTGAGGGACCGCGGTGTGTGTGGGGCACGTGTCGGTGTACTTGCCCAGCCTGCGCTGCGCCCCAGCCTTCTGCTCACCGAAGCCCTGACCACTATTCGTCACATGGCCGCGTACGGTCTACCTGTGCACCTCACCCTACACGATGACGATGACGTCCCCTTTTCCCCCGTCTCGCCTCGCTCAGGGGCTGCGACAGCGGCGGCGTCGACACCCACCACCACCACGGTCGCATCGCTGCGTTCGCTGCTGGCGTCAACTGCCTTCCAGTCACACGGGTCAGAGGCGGCGCGCGACGGCTCCCTTGCGGTGCTGATTGGCGTTCGCTTGCAAGGTCGTCCTGTCTTGTTCCCTGCCGTTCTCACCCGCCTGACGACTACCGAGACCACGCGGTCGCCTGGCACGCCTCACGACGACGCCGATGCCGCAGCGACGCGGAGGACAGTGGCGACCGTGTACGTTCTCCGCGATGGCGACTTGCTCCCTGACTTTTTGGATACGAGCGCGAGTCTCGCCGAGGGCGAGGACTGGGGTGGTGAAGCGGATGCGTGGCTGGTGGCGTCTTCACGCGCAGACATGACCGTACCTGGCGACTCCGCTACGGCGTGGGCAGACACCCACAACGGCGGCAATAGCGACCGCAGCAACCGGCCCCATCATGGAGGCCCTCCCCATCGACGCCAGCACGCGCGCCAAGAGCCACCCGTGCTGGCGGAGCCGCACCGTCTTCTCCCCCGCGGCACAGCGGCCTTGTCCTACCAGGACCTGCTTGAACGACTGACTCGGCTACGCGGTGAACTGCAGCGCGTGGTGTCTGGATCTTCGTCCGCCTCGTCTTCCACCTCGACGACGGCAACGGCGGAGGCGTGGCGTCGGGTGAGCGGTCTCTGGCTGCACTACTTCGCCAGTCGACACGCCCCCAGCCAACAGTACGTCAAGAGCCTCTCCGGCAGTGCGACCGCCACGCTTTCCGGCGGCAGTGGCAAGCAGGAGTTGACACGCGTCTTGCAGGAGGCCGCCGCACGCGCGTCCTTCACTCCTCTGCAGGTAACGGTGCTGCACACCATGTGTGAGGTGAACATGACCGCTCCGAACCGCAGCAACGAGGGCGGTGGCGGGGTGCTGTCCTCCATCAAGGTGCTCGAGGGATCACGAGGAAGTGGCAAGTCCAGCGTCCTGTATGCGTCTGGCATGGTGCGTGGCGAGGTGCACCGACTGGCACGGAAGGAACATCAGGACAGCATTCTCTCCATCATTAAGAAAACCACCGCCACTGTGAAGACGACTCTGGCGCAGGCGGAGGGTGCGGCGTCGTTCGCTGATCTCTACGGTGGGGATGGGGGCATGTCTGACCTTCCAGAGGAGATCGCCACGAGCGCGATCCATCAGATGAGTGAGTACGTGCGCCTCAACGAGGGCCTCCACTACTGCACTGTGCCACTCCTAGTGCGACCGTACTTCACGTCAGCTGTGCCTTCCGGCATGCCGCCGCCCGCCATACATCAGCAGCTCTTTCCCGCGTCCTCAGCAGCGCTGCAGACCGGCAACATCACCTCCATTGACGCGGTTGTGCAGGAGGCGTTGGTGCGCTGTCGCAAGGCACCACTCACACAGCTCCTCGTGGCGCGCCTGGCTGCGCTGCAGCGTCTGGGCGACCTCTGCTCACAGCTTTCTGCCGATGAGCAGCGGACAATGGCCGACGAGGAGGAGGACGTCGAGGGCGGCCCATCACCCCGACTTTCCATGCAGCTGTTGCCGCTCGTCATGTCAGCACGCGAAATTGCAGAGACGGTGAAGGCTGCGACTGAGATGAAGCCGGATGCTTCCGACTACGAAAAGACCTCCTCTGGCATGACGTGGGCATCGTACGTGACGCAGCATTTGTGGCCGGATGTACCCGTGATGACGACGACAACATCAGGCGATGGCGCGGGTGACTCCCTTGCGGCTCCGTCGGAGTGGACAGCTCCGTTGACAGCGCGGCAGGCATTCGCACCGGTGGTGATGCCAGTGACGATGCACCTGACGCGTCTCGCGCTCGAAAGCCGACGCGGGTGGTCGGGCTTGTACCAGGAGGCGCAGCGTGATCTGCTGCCGCTGCTGCGCACACACGTGCAAGAGGTCACCAAGCATGTCTGCCGCCTCTTCTACGACCTTGTCATCACCACGGCGGCCATCTCACAGACATCCAAATACTCTTTGCTCACGACGTCTAATTTTGAGCTCTCACAAGGACTGCATCTGCCCTTCCTCTGGGGCTGGGCACCTCTCACCGTGCTGGTGGACGATATTGAAGCCGTGTCAGACAGCTTCCTGTCCGTGCTGCCGCCGGCCAATCACCTCACGGTCGCTCTATGCTCCACCAGTCCAGCCTACACGGCACGGCATCGTCAGCTACCGATGATGCTGCTGAAGGAGATCGAGCACGCGGCGGTGCTGACGACAGCCGTTTTGCGTGAGAGGCTGCGGTGCAACAAGGCGGAGCTGCAGGAAACGCTGAAGCAGCTGTGTGGCAACGGGAGCGTTCCTTTCACCGAATACGCCTTGAACGCGAAGCGACGCCGCGAGCGGGCGGCGGCCAAGGCTGACGCGATTGCCAACGCCGCTATGGAAGACGACGGTGACGAAGACGACGACGCGGTGGGCCCTGTCTCTGCCATGGGCCGTGGCGTGACGACGGTCAGCGACGCAAATGGCAAGGACGCCGACGCCGCCTCCAGACCAAGCGTCGAGGAGGCGACCGAGCTGAGGGACCTCAGCTTCCGTGGCGTCGTCTCGGCCAGCGCGCTAGAGGTGTGGACGCATGCAGTGCCTACGGTACTCGGCGAGGCCGCTGACCACGCAGCGGCGTTGTTCTTGCAGCGCTACCTCGCCAGCTACGGCGTGAACTCGTCGCAAATCATCACCGCCTTCCCAGACTCTTCGCTCTCACTGTCCGCTGCGCATCCACTGTCGATCTCACCGCGCTCCACCGCGGCCACCACAGCCGTCTACTTTCCCTTCGTGGGTACAGCAGACAACGCGTACTTGGAGGAGTGCGATGTGGCGATCGTGTGTGTCACGGCCCTCGCCATGCGCGCTGTTTCCATGGCACAGCGCCGTCGCGTCCGTCGTGGCGATCGCGGCCGGCCGTGGGCTGACGTCCACCGCGCCAAGGACGGCCTCTTTGCACAGCGTCTGCAGCATTGGCTTTGGCACGCGGTGGCGTGCGCGCGTGTCGGGGTCATGGTGATTGGCAGCCGCGAGCTCTTCTTACACGTGCCGCTCCTGCGAGGGCTCGAGGCATTCGCGATGCACCACCGCTGCAACGTGCCGCTGATGGCGACGCAGAAGTACTGGCTGCCTGAGGCCGCCGAGAGTGGCTCCCTCGCGCTCCGGTGCCCCGCACACGATAAGTGTCGTCGCACTGCCACGGTGCGTGTGGACGCCACCGAGCACGATCTCGAGGTGCTCCTGATGGAAAAGCCAGATCCCGGTACCACAGCGGCCACAACAACGGAAGAGACCAACGGCCGCGTGGGCGAGGAGAAGCTAGAAGGCGACGACGAGGAGGACGACGAGGAAGAGCAAGCCGCACGCTTGGCCGCCGCAGAGGCCGCGGCCGCGGCGGAGCGTCTTGCGCCGTGTGTGGACGTCCGTGGCGCGCCGCAGTGTTTGTCCATGTGCTTGCAGCCTTTCGATGCCTGTGACCGGCGCTCACACGCGTGTCTGCTGCCGTGCCACACACAGCGGGAGCGCATAAGCGAAATGGAAGGCGTTCACATCGCCTCAGGTTCGACCTCTTCACACACCACCACCGCATTCGGCGATCAACAGCCAGAGGAGAAGGGCAGAGAACAGGAGACAGCTGAGGGAGAGCCGCTGCAGGCGCACGCGCACTGTCCGTTTCCGTGCTGTAAGCCGCTGCAGTGTGGCCACTTGTGCTCCAAGACGTGTGGTGACGTGTGCGAGCCGTGCACTTTTACCGGCCTGCGTGAACTAAGCTGTGGCCAGCGCGTCGTCAGCGGCGTCAATAACAACCAAGAGATCACCTACGAGGTCTTTCACCACTTTCAGGAGGCACCATGCGGCAGCGCGCCCGCGCTGTGTGTGACGCCGGTGTCTGTGCCCTGTCCCCGATGTGGCGTCAAGATGTCCGTTCCGTGCCATGAGGTGACCGCCTCGCTCAGTCGCGCACGCGTCGCCGCAGGCGAACGCGGCAAGGCGGCCACCCCTGAACCCCCACAACCCGACTTCTCACTGCCCGAGACGGAGTGCGTCGGCTGTGTGACCTTGTACAACAAGATCGCCCAGGAGTTTGGCTACCCAGCCCTGCCGCTCCCGCCAGTTGAGCGCGTATCGCACCGACCGACAGCAACGAAGGTGACAGCCGACGGAGCGAACGCCGCGAGCGACGAGGAGGCCCTCTCGGACCGTGACCTGGAGGACCTCGTGGAGTCGGTGGCCCTGCCTCGTGACACACTCTCCAACGAGGCCCAGGCCAAACTACGCAGCGAGTTCGCGAAGGCGGCACAAAAACTGCGCCTGCGCACCAAAGCAGAGGCCCTTAACATTAGCTGTGGACGCACCACCGATGAGATTGACTACGTACGCTACAAGAAGACCTACACCGAGAACAAGGCGCGACTGGCAGAGCAGGAGCAGGTGCACCGTGACGCGGTCAACGCAAGAGTCGCCGGTTGGGCCCAGCGACTGCGGAAGGACATTGCGGCACAGGTCCAGCTGAACGCCGAGCTGGAAACCATGCTGCCGCTGCTTGTGAGCGAAGCGGAGCGTGAGGCGGCGAGACAGGAGAGCTTTCCTTACTAATCGCTGCGTGTGTGCGGCGTTGCGTCGGTGGTGCCACCGGTCGGACACGCGAGAGGTACAGGTACACCAACGTGCACAGTTTTGATTCCGTCCTAACTTGCAAAAGTGACAACAAATACATGTGAAACAAAAGCGCTGGCAGCGGGGGAGAAGAAGAGTATAGCAGGAGGTGTCATCACTGATGTTCAACACTGCTGCTCGTGCCACATCTCGCGGATGTGCGTTCGCCTCTCTCTGTCTCCATCTCGTCTTTTCTTTTTTTTTTTTGCTCGTGTTTTGCGAAAATGTGGAGATGTCTAGAACTCACCACGATTTGATACGTCGCACGAAAAATGAAAAGAGAAAGAGGGATTCGCACTAAGAAGGCATCCTTGTGCTCCACCGTATCGATGTGGCCAACCAGACGTACCTGATCTCATCATTGTTTTCTCCTATCCTCCATCTCACCCGTCCCCTTTTCTCTCTCTTCCTGTGCATTACTCGAAAACAACGAGAACAACAACAACAATTACGCATATCAGTGTGTGTGTGTGTGGTATGCCTCTTTGTCGGTCGTTGTTGAGACTAGTTACGCGTGGTCGCACTGGGACCTTGCCGTGCGGCGGTTTGACCCCGGTGGTGCCACTGCGCCTTGCTTTCCGCACCTTTTTCGTCCGATTCCAAGAAACACCCAATGAGGCCTGCTACAAGTTCTACGTTGATGGCAAGCGTTTCCTTCCGCCTGACACCTTGACCATGATGTTCGACCGCAGCAACGACTATCAGTCCCCACTCGCGCGTGATATTTTATCCGCGTTGCCTATGGTGGAGGAGGTGACTGTCGGCGGGGGCTTCGTGACGGTGAAGCGTGTGGAGGAGGCACACGCCGCAGCGGCTGCGCGCTATTTTGCCATGAAATTTCACGGTGCGTCGAACCTCGTGGAGGATCCTGAGAGCGCTGCCGAACGTTCTCAAGCGCTCCAAGCGCAAGTTGACGCGGCGATGAAGGAGGCGACCGACGCGGGGGAGGGGCATGCCGGGGCGCCAACGTCGTCCACCTCCACCAACCCCAGCGACAACAACAGTTCCACTCTCGGTGATCAGGACCGTGCTGACATGAGCGAACCACCACCGGATCCGTCCTCTTTCGAGTTGGGTGGGTTTACTGTCGAAAAGAGTGAACAGGATGAGGCCATTGATGAGACTGCGCTTCAGGCCCTCATTGCGGCGACCGACTGGTCGGAACTCAAACTGCACGTCAGCGCACTCATCACCGATCACCTGATCAGTGGTGAGCCGCACATCTCACCCGACGCACCTCACCCGCACGCAGACACACTACCGCAGGAGGGCGACTCGGAGGTTGTGCTGATGCTGAAGGAACTTATCGCCACCACCATCCGCCCACAGCTGCAAGACGACGGCGGCGACATTCGCTTCGTCCGCTACGACAGTGACGCAGCCGTCATGGAAGTGGAAATGCTCGGCGCGTGCCGTACGTGCAAAAGCAGCAAGACAACGCTGGTGGACCTGATTGAGCGCACAACACGACACTGGGTACCAGAGGTGTCTGCGGTACGCGAGGTGCGACGTGCGGCCTCACCGTTCGAGGCCTTTGTCAACGCAAACCGCGCGGACCATGATGAAGAGCGTCACTATGGGAGCATCGCCGAGGACGACGACGCAGCGCCAGATGCCGACGCGAGTGCAGTTAAAGATGCAGTTGGGCGAGTCAATGTCCGCGAAGAGGCTGCCACACCCGGCCGCAAGGTGCTGCGCGAGGTGAAGTCCACCGCCTGATCAATGGTCCCTTACCCGCCCCCCCCCCCCCACTCCCTTCGTCCCTCCCACTGAGCTGCGTTTCTTCTTTTTCTTTTTCACAGAGACGCTCTGCTTTCGGGAAAGCAAGCCGCTGTCCATCCACCCGTGTGAGTACGAATGGCCGCTACCATGCGAGACCCAAGATTCCCCGCCACCACAAGAGGACACGCTGAATCCAAGTATACACACACGCACAACACACCAGTCACCTTCATGAAAGAGAAGAATCGCCTGCGCATCATATCGCGACTACGCCGAAGTCACACGGGACACGCACGCCGTGCTTCTTCGTCGCCATCATCTCTCTCGCTTGCTATGGCGTGCACACATGTTGTTTCTCTCGTTCCGTCCTCATGACGATTGGCCTTGTCGCTGACCACACTCATTCCCTCGCCTTCTTGAATCTCCTTCCCTCTTTTCACATCCGCATTTACCCACGCCTACTGTTTCTTCTCTCTCTCTCTGCCATCTTTGATTTCATTATTATGCTGCTCTCACTCCTTCACTTTTGACCCTGACTCCCGAACATGAATCTGATAGACGGATAGATACAGAGTGTGCACATGTGATGAATCGGGAAGCGTTGGTATTGCGGGTGGGATGCGTGTGCGTTCTGAAACCACAGACATAGTACCCTTCACGGGCTTTCCGTGCCGCGAGTCCCTCAAAAGACGCGCGGCACGGAAGCTTCTAGTGCCTTTGTGGGGCCTCCATCTAGTGGAAGAGAGTTACCTCTTAAACGCATCGAGGACAATAAAAAACAGAAATAATAACAACGAAAGGAAGGAAGGACGGTCGAACCGAGAACACACCATGCATAACGCGCGTGTTGACGGACTTGCGCTGCCTGATGGAGCGCACAGCGTCGAGGCGCACTTGAGAGAAGTCCTCGGCGACACAGGCTACGCGGATGCACGCATCCGACAGCGTCGACCAAGTAGCAGACCTCGTTCCCGCCTCCACACGATGGTTTCTCTCACTCCCCTCACCTTCTCCCGTAACACCTGACTCCAGCCGTTATTTTCAAGGGTATTAACTTTTTTTTTGCTTTTAGCCGCAGCTATGTTCGCCGAACTTGGCGATCAAGAAAGCGAGATCACGGCGACTCCGTTCCGCGCCATGGTGAAGGACGGGGAGCCGTTTTGCTTTGCGGAGACCGCGCAGCATGACATTCAATCCTCCGTTCGCTTCACTCACCTTGTGTACACTCCTCCCACAACACAAGAGGAGCTGGCCGCGTACCAGTCGAAACACACAGACCAGACCGGTCCGGTCCTCTCCGTCGCTGCAAAGATCAAGACACTGGCCGCAGACAATACGGTGCGGAGTTTCGTCGTGGCGTGCTTCCCACTCTTCGTTTCACGCGTGTTGCAGATTGAAGCTGACAGCCAGACTCTCGCTTCCTCGCTCGACGGCTTTGTCGGAAAGCCCACAAACATGGAAGAGAGCAAGACGATCACCTCGAGCCTCGTTCGCCTAGGAGGACGCTACGACACAGTCATCCCTCAGCCGACGGACATCGCCGCAGATCTCGATATTCGCCTGGATGTCGACGGGTCGGCGGAGCTGGTGGTGGAGGGACCCGGTCATGTGACGTTTTTCGGCGAGCAGTTCTCCGCCTTGGTGCCTGAGTGGATGAACCACCGCTTCTTCAACGTCAATGGGGACGATGAGGAGGAGGAAGCGGACAGCATGGACGACGAAGAGATGGACGAAATGCTCCGTCTCGCTCGCTAGCGCACACTCCCATGCAGGTACACCCGCGAAGAAATATGACAGATATCAGGAAGGACGTCCTAGCCGCGGACGCCTGTTCGCTGGAGCTCTCTCTCTGCCTGTGCTCTTCTCTTCTCTTTTCACTTATTCTCGTGGAAGGAACGACGATTAATTGAGTGTCCGCCTTCGTGAACACCTTAACAGCACACCCACCCACCCACACACACACCTATCCTCACAGACGTGCACAGGACATAGCAACACGACATCAGCGCACTCGCTTCACCGGCAACTATTACAGGGCCCTGTACTATTGAAGAAGAACGCACTGTGAAGTGATATGTATCACAGCGCAGCACGCGCAGTACGCTGTCAGTCACATCGAAGAGCTCCTCTCTGCGACTGTCATCGCAGCTGAACTCCACTACAACGACACTCACTCACGTTCTCACACGCATGATGCGGATCCCGGCGTGCCACTCTTCATGCCTGTTCTTCTTCGCAACTTTGTTTTCTTCTTTCTTTGCTCTTATTATTCATCACGGCTTTTTTTTTTTGTGTGTGTGTGTGTGTCGAAGCCACTTGACTAGTTACGGTGACCGGAAAAGCTACTTGGCGCCGCTCTTCTCCGCACTAGTAGTGTCAGTGGGGCTTCCTCTCGTGGTAATCAACACCGGGAACGATTAGTGTGCTCGTATCTCTGTTTTTCGATTTCTCTATTTTTCTATTTTTCTATTTTTCTCTTCTTCATCTTCATCTTCTTTTTTTTTTCCTCACGCCTAGAACTACGAGCGCTGTCAGAATATTACAAACCTACACAGTAACTGTGATACTAACCAACAATAGACACCATCCAGGCGCGCGCACACACACAGACGCGCAAACATCCCGACACAAAAGTACGCCCTGCAGCGTAGTCAATGCTTGACAGTAGTAAGAGACGATCACATGCACCACGCGCGAGTGATGCGTCGAGGAATGGCGCGAATACCGCGCGACCCTTAGCAGCGGCGGTCTCATCGGCGCGCACAAGGTGGGTGGCGCGTTCATCCACGTCAGATCAACTTGGATCAGCCCACGTCACTCACAGCGAGGCTACAGCCCAACCTACCGTAGGATTCTTCCGACAGCACTCAGCGAATGCGATGTGCACGGAAGCGGGTCCGATCGCGTCCCCGTCCGCGCCACCGTCCCGCGACCTGTGGGGTGTCATGCCCACCCTTCCGCACTTGCCGATGCCACTCAGCACGACCAGCGCTATGGTCGGGGCACCGCCACCGCTCTACGACGAGAGCACGGAGAATCAAGAGCTTAGCGGTGTCATCCCCGGGGCTCGCCCTCCTTACAGTGCCAGAAGAAGAGGCGAGCTTGTAAACAGCGCACCGGTGCTGGAGAGGAGCGGAGGCGCTGCTATGCCAGGTCGCGCCGTGAACGTGCCCCAACCACCCCTCTACCGGAGCGCCGCACACCTCTCTCAAAGCCTCGCGGTGCCTCATCCTTTGGGCTTGCCGCCGCCTGGGGAGCTGTCCCAATCACTGCAGTGGTGCGAATCGCCCTCGCTGACGGCACTTCAGCGACCGCTGCCCCACCAACTCTCTGGGCTGCCAAGCCTCGGAAATGTGCCCATGGAAACCGGCGTGGCCGTCATGGGCCAACGCAGTACCCTGTCCTCACCAGTGGAGGTGCTACCACCTCCACACCTACCAACTGAGATGGGTGCCGTTGTACCCTCCTCAGGACTTCAGGCAATCATCAATGATTTTCTCGCGCAACGCTTCTGGTCCATGGGAGCGTCAGATCAGGCCTCACGCTTCATGGAGCCCGAGCGCCAGCTCCTGCAGGACTTGATGTGCTATCATTTTTTCAAGGAGGAGGCGCAGCGTCAGGCACGTTTACGCGACTGTCCACCGGTGCAACCCCCCAAAGCGCGGCTATCCACTCATGAGGATCTCGCCTCCACCGCGGCCGCAACGAGCTATTCGGCAGCCCTCACCAGCGAGCCCCCTCACGAGCTGGAGCCGCAGCTTCGCCGCCGCTATCGACATCAGCGGTTTGGGCACAACGTGCAGTGGGACCTCATTTTCCCCTTCTGGGCCGGCTCGCCGCCCCTGACGGTAGAGGCGACGTCGCCCACCGCGCGGCGCCGTGTGGAGCAGTGGCGGTGGCAAGCGCTCGTGCTCGACACCGCTCTGTCCTACACACCCGCTGTGATGGAGGAGCCCGCTGGGAGCGACATGGCTGACTACACCGCGTTCGTGGCAGACCCTCTTGCCCGCCTCAACGGTCGTGCACGCGAGTGTCCACCGCTGCCGATGACGCGCCGCACAGCGTGGGACCCTCAGAGGACGGCGACACCGCCTCTAGCAGAGCCTGCCGCGACGGCCCGCGCCATTCTGCAGCGAAAGCAGGACGAGGCGCGTGCATTGGACGGGACGAGCTTCATGGCGTGCATCCGACAGTCGCTCTTGATTGATCAAGGCGTACGCCTCCATCGCGTGCTGCGCGCTGAAGGTGCGGAGTGGCGGCCGCTTCTCTACCCACTTCCGTTCCTCAAGTGCGGCGCCAGCGACGACGACAGCCACGACCGCTTGCGGGCCGCGCTACTGACAGAGGACACGGGCAGTGTTCTGGCCCGCACTCACGTAGACGCGCTCTCATCCAAGGGTCGCCTTGCCGCACTCCGGACCGGCACTGGCCAGAACTCGCCCCGTCAGGCCTGTCTTGTCACGGATCCAGCCGCAGCGTCGGTGCACGGTGAGGCACAGCTCCTATCACCGCTCAGCTATCCGCTCGGATTCGGTCATGGACCAGAGACGAACGGGAACCTCTCCGCGAGCCTGACAGCGCTATTTAGCGGCCTCGTCACCGTCCCCGCCGCGGCCTTCAGGAACGATGCGGTGGAGGCAGGCGGCGGCGGGGGCAGCCACAGTGGCGCAGACGCTAACGGTCATGACTGCCGGCACACGCATCCCTCCACGGCGTACTTGTCGTGGGCCCAGTGGGCGTCTGCGTTGAGGCACCCTCTTCTTGCAGGTCCATTTCGCTCGCTTGTGGTGGAAGATGTCACCGGGACTTGCCATATTTTCTGCGGAAGCCCCTCACCGGCGCCGTCGAGCGCGACACTGTCCTGGTCGCGGCACCGCCACGCGCCTCGCCAAGCCCCAGTACTGGCGTCTCGATACCCTCTTGCAAGGAAACTGACGAACAAGCAGCCGCAGCCTGAAGCGAAGAAGCCATCGACATCCGAGACGACCGCGGTGGGTGAAGACGGTGTGATGCACAGTCTTAGCGACGCAGACGACGAAGCCGACAGGGACGAGGACGACGACTACGTGCTTTGCCCTGTACCCCGCACACCACCGCATGAGCAGTTGCCGCGTACCGACGCGAACACGCACAACGCTACGCATGTCAAGCCCCAAGCTGACGACGTCAGTGACGGCCGCTCCACGTGGTGCGACGACGGTGAGGATGCCGATGAATCCATCGCGACGCACGGCACTCTGGCAACCACCAGGTCTTCTGCTGCGAGCGAGACGTACACAAACCGTCAGGGCAATGTGACTGACATGAACGCGGCTGATGAATACGACGGCATATCGGAGGATGAGGAGGGTGCGTGTGCCACGGCGTCCGCGGTGGAGAAGTATCGTTTTGGTCTGATGATGGAGGAGTGGAATGCCAAGCGCGCGGGCGTGGTGAGGCGCATGGACATGGCGGATCCCCCGTGGCGCATGATAGGTGTCCACCATGGCGCTGAACCGCGTCCGCTGGCCTTGCACCTGACTGAGTCGCAACTGCCGTGGCTGGCGGCGCAGCTGTGCCCTGACCACGACGGCCTTCTTGACCTGCAAGAGCTGCACGTGGCCTTTGCGTACGAGACGATGTTCCGTCGTGAGAGTATGCACGCCTGGCTCTGGATCAAGGCCGTGCTCATGACGCGCCAGAACCTCCTCGCAATACGACTCCACTTTGCACACGAGCCTGGCGCTGTGGGTACCGGCGTGGACAGCGACGACGACGAGATGGGCGCACCATCAGGAGGTGACGGTGCCATGGGGCCGAGCGGGTCGGTGCTGGTTGGGGGCATCGCGCTGCCCGCCCGCACGGTGGCGCGTGTGAGTGCGCGTGTGAGTGCGCGTAGCTTGAGCAGCGCGATAGGCGTAGCGACTGGAGGCGCGGGTGGTCTTCGTAGCGGTGCTGCGGGCTTCGACGAGCATACTAGTCAACCACCACCACCACTGGTGCCGTCGACAGGTACCAGCACAGCTCGGGCCACCATGGCGCACTCGGCTCCGTCGCCGTCACTTGCACTAAAAGACGACGACGTGGGGAGTATTTCGCGGTTGGTCTCACCCGCACTCGGTCCACAGCCGCACACAGGGCAAGGGGAGGCCACTGCGGTGGACTGGACGAACGCGAGGCGACCGCCGCCTCCGGACTCGACATCTCTGCCCCCACGCCCGCTACTCATCCATCAGCCGCAACCCCGATCCGTAGCAGCCACGACGGCTGACCACGATGAGAGCAATTCATCCGCGAGTCCAGAGCTCGCTGTGTCACATATCAATCATCAGGACTGCCGTTCAGCGGGCACCTCGACGGCAGCGACGACGGGGAACAGCTCCGGTGGAAACAACAACATTAGCAGTCGCGCCAACGCTGCGCCACCCGCGACGCAGTCCCCACCGCCTGTGACTGCAGTGGATGCATCCAACCGGCCTCCGCAGCGGGCTGTGGTCGGCGTGTGTTCGACTGTGCCGCAACCCGAGGATGATCCTGCCGTGCTGCGCGAGGTCATGTTGCGCGGTGTCGAGTTTACGCCTTCACTGCAAGTGCTGCACGTGCAGAATGGCCCCATGGAGGTGTTGCGCACCCTGCTCCGCGAGACGAGGCAGCAGCACCACCACTACTACTACGGAAACATGGCGCAGTCGCCCTACGCGTCGTTGATTCCGCCCGCCCCCAAGCCTGGCGTGAACCCGGAGCTCGTTTCGCCCCTTCATGAAATCTACTTTTCTGCTGAGCAGCATCCGCGTGCCCGTCGTGAGGCTGTCGTACTCGAGGTGACTGTCCATCGGTTCCCGCTGCTCGAGGTACTCTGGATCGACGCTCCGCGGATTCACCACGTCTTCTTCACACCGCTGACCTCAGCCACACCGCTCAACGTCCCAGCTGTGCCGAAAATGCCCCTTCGCGAGCTTCATCTGCTACTCGATGCGTCCTTTTCCAGCTCCAGCTTGGCGGGTATCGAGACAGTGTCCACGCTCGAGGTGATCCACCTGGAGCGGGTTGTGGTCAACACACTGAGCTTCCTTGGCGAGAGCCCATCTCTGCGCGAGCTGCTCCTGCATGCGTGCCGCTTTGTTCCCTGCACAACCAACGAAGACGGCGTGTTGCAACATCCGCTTCTTGGCGTAGAGAGGGCACCTGCACTCGAGACGCTCTCACTGGCGTACACGAACGACGCCAAAACTGTCGACAACTTCGCCCGCTGTCCGGCTCTGCGCAAGCTCATCTTGACGCGATGCAATGGCATCAGCACCGCGTCGTTAGTGGGCCTCGAGAAGCTGCCACGGCTCACCGAATTGAGTCTCGAGTATACCCGCGTGACCAACCTCAGCGTCTTCGCGTCTACACCGTCTCTGCGTGTGCTGCGTCTCTGTGGCTGCAAGCGTGTGCTGCGCACATCCATTTTAGACCTCGAGCGCTCTCCAAACCTGTCGGAGCTGTATTTGAACGACACCAACGTTGTCACTGTCGCCAACCTTGGCTGCGGGAGTAGCTTCATTCGGGTCCTGGATCTCAGCGGGTGCCGTCACCTCGACGACAGCGGCATGCAAGGTCTCCAGGGGCTGTCTCACTTGGAAATCCTCACCCTCTCTCACACACCGGTCGTCCGCGTGGAGTTTCTGCGGGACTGTCCAGTCCTCGCCACTCTCTATCTTGAGCGTTGCCCCCGCCTCGCGCCGGATGGCCTCTGCGGCCTGGAGGGGCTGCCTCGACTGCAGCGCTTGGTGGTGACAGGCTGCACAGCACTTGAGACGGTTGGTACCCTAGGCGCGTCGAAGAGTCTTGTGGCACTGAGCCTGGGTGGCTGCTCGGCCCTCTCCTCGCACGGCTTAGCAGGGATTGAGCGCTGTGTGTCGCTGCGCTACCTGCACCTCGCCGACACCGCCCTCTCTTCTGTTGGCTTCCTCGCGTCTGGCGCACGTCGACTGCAGTATCTGAACCTCAGTGGGTGCGTGCAGCTGTCGACCCAGGGACTTCACGGCTTGGAAAAACTGCCGGCGCTGGTGGATCTGTACCTGGAGCGCCTGAGCAACAAGGTGAACGATCTTCGCTTTCTTATGGGCTCCCGCTCGTTGCGGCGCATCTCGCTCCGCGATTCCACTGGTGTCTCCGTGTACGCACGCCGAGATCTGGCGCGTAGTATGGGCATCACCATTGAGCATTAGTCGTATCAACGGCTGGACAAGCCTCTCCCTGGAGTGAGATGAATCCCACTTGCCTACACACCTTCATTTTTTTTAATTATTCCCCGCTCCTCTCTCTAGCTCCTCTCCGGCTCACTCTCGCTCTCATATCACTTCCCTCGCTTAATGAAGTGAATACCACACAACACAAGTCGTGAAAAGAGGGCGAGATAGAGAGAGAGAGACAGAGCACTCATTCGTCGTGAAGGAAACGTGGTTCCTGTTACGAGTTCCCAGCAGAAGAGACGAGCAGATTGAGATGGCAGTTTATTCAAAGGAAACCAAAGAGGTCCTTTCTGAGCAGCCCAAGACCATGGACTCTCTTCACTCGCCCTCGACGGGTTCATTGTCATGATACTACGGATCCGCTTCAGGTAAGCCTCCGAGCCTCCCTTTTTCTTCTCCCGCCGCGATCCTCTCCACTGTTCCTCTCCTTTTCCACCTTTTCGTCACCCACAACTGCATGCGTCAGAACACACACACACTGAACAGATAATTTCGCTACACATTCTCTCTTTCGAATTACCCCTCGATTTAACGAGCCCGTAGACAGCCTTTTCCACCATGCCCCTCACCAAAGCGTTCGTGTTGGAATCGAAAGGCAAGATGGCTTTTCGTGACGTGGAGATCAACGACACAGTGGGTGACGACGACTGCCGCATCAAGGTCCACAGTGTCGGCATCTGCGGCAGCGACGTTCACTACGTCGAGTACGGCCACATTGGCCCTTTCTGGGTCAAGGAGCCGATGATTCTTGGTCATGAGGCGTCAGGTACCGTCACCGCTGTGGGCAAGAACGTGAAGAACGTCAAGGTGGGTGATCGCGTGGCGATGGAGCCGGGCATTCCTCGCTGGACGTCCACGCAGACCCTGAAGGGCTTGTACAATTTGGATCCTGATGTGGTCTTCTTCGCGACTCCGCCGGTCCACGGTTGCATGAGCACCACTGTGATTCATCCCGCCGCCCTGTGCTTCAAGCTTCCCGACAACATGAGCTACGCGGAGGGTGCCATGTGCGAGCCCCTCTCCGTGGGTCTCTATTCCGCGACCAAGGCCGGCATCCAACCTGGCGACGTGGCCCTCGTGATTGGTGCGGGCACGATTGGCCTCTGCACGGCACTGAGCGCGCTCGCCGGCGGCTGCTCCGATGTGGTCATCACCGACGTGTCCCCCGAGCGCCTGAAGACGGCCTCCCAGTTCCCTGGCCTCCATCCTGTTCTGTCCACCAAGCCCGACGAGGTGCGTGCGTTGGTGAACAAGCTGACCAGCGACGAGGGCGTTGACCGCGTGTTCGAGTGCAGCGGTGCCGGTGCTGCGTACCAGCAAATCTACGACTACAGCGCGCCTGGTGCGACGTGCGTGCTTGTCGGCATGCCTGTGAAGCCTGTGGGTCTGGATGTGGTGTCGTCGCAGGCGAAGGAGATTACCTTCCAGACGGTCTTCCGTTACCGCAACGTGTACCCCAAGGCGATCCGCCTGATCAGCTCTGGTCGTCTTAACATCAAGCCGCTGATCAGCGCCAAGTTCCCCTTTGCCCAGTCGATGGAGGCCTACGCCCGCGCGCTGGAGCACCGCCCAACCGACGTGAAGATCATGATCGAGGTGGATGGCAGCGACAAGGGTGCCAAGCTTTAAGCGATTACTTTCTCAAAACGAAAGGGTACAAAGTGGCCAGGAGTGCGTGTGTTCGCGTTTGAGTCACCACGACTGCCGCGCACTCTGCGCCATGTATCCGCCTATTTTCCTTTTCTCGTTTCTCCTTTTGGTGTGGTTTCACGACCTCTCAAGCTTTTCAACCTACTGCGTACATCTGAGTCCTCCAGTTCTCTCTCTTTTCTTTCTTTACTTTATTTTTTTTCGCCTTGATTTCTCCGTCTTCGCTCCTCAGAGAGTGTCCTTTCAAGTGCACTATGTTCTGTTTGTGGCGGCGCGGTATCATGTCTCACAGCGGTTCGTCTCGTTCTACATATGAAAGCACCTGCCGCGATGCGAGCCCATTGCAACGCGAGAGTGGGCCGCACTCGATTTACCGCACTGAACGGAGACCACTCAAGCTTCCTTGATTTTTGTTTTGTCTCGTGAGATACTTCTTTTCTCCACCTCAGATCTCGCTAGTGGTGTCGTAAGACGCTTGCAGCAGCTCCTGTGCCTCGTTTCCTCATTTTTTTTTTCTGTTCTTCACTGTTCCTCCTTCTTTCCAGAATTGATTTCTTTCGGAGTTTTTTTTTTTTTTGACAACCGTATACAGACAGTCTGAAGAATGCGAAGCTCAACTGATAAGAAGTTGGTTCGCTCTTGGTATCGAGACCATGCCCCGCAACGGAGATTGTCCAATAGCCACCATTGTAATAGTGTCGCCTGCGACCGATGTGACGCTCCTGCTCACTACTTCTCGCTTCCCCCCCCCCCTCCACCTCCACCTCCACCTCAAACTTCATGTGTCCCTTCCCGTTTCTCTTTCTCTTCCCCCCGCCCCACACGCTAATACCCCTGAGGAAGATCAACAGACCTTTCATACTCGCAGGCACCGTAGCTACCGCAGGATGGATGCTGCCCATGCACGTGCGTGCGAGCTGGACACTGCGGCTGAGGCCCTCGATAGCTTTAGGCGCGAGGTGCAGGCGTGTCCTGTCGCCCCGATGGGCCATGCACTTTGGGCCCAGGAGTCCAAACTAATCGCACTTGTCCTCGATCTCGCTGTCGCGCTCGCGCCCCAAGATAGTGCGAGTGAGCAGAGCACGTCCTCAATGGGACCGTATCATGTGATGTCTGCACTCCTCACTTTATGGGTGGAGGCACGAGTGACGCTCACGGAGGCGGACGAGCGTCGCGCACTGCGGGCGGTGCAGCATCGCGGTGAGGCACTCCTTTGGCGCGCCTGCGCGTGGCTCAACGGCGCAGAGGACGAGAAGGAAAGCGACAGGTCATCACTGGCGAACCTTCTAGACACTACCGTCACGTTTGTCGCTGCTCTGGACGCAGCCAAGTCGCCATCATCCTCTGTCCCTCGCTCGACGTGCTCGACTTCCACGTGTGGTGCTGGTGGTGGTATCGAGGTTGTACGGTCCGTGGCACCGTGGGGCAGCCCCTCTTGGTTCATGCGCATCATCGAGACATGCTTTTCACTGTGTGAGAGGGCGGAGGATGGCAACGGCCACGGCGACGTCTCTGTGCTTGCGCATGTGTTGAAGCAGACCTTCGTGTGTGAGGCCTATGCGGACCCCCACTCGCTGTCCACCACGTCCGTCTGCCATTTACTTCTAGCCCGTCCTGTGGCGGTGAGCAGCGCCGTGCTGGGCTCACTCTTCGCTTTGCGCGCGCGTGTGCTGAAGGGCGTGTCGCAGTGGCTTATCCAGTCTGTCCGTCGGCGTCCTCGCCGCACTTGTGAAAACGCGCCTGATGCACCGTGGGCGGCTGATGGGATGGCCGCTGCACTCACTGCGGTGAGTTCTGTGTACGCGCGACTTCTGGTGGCTGCCTCGGATGCCGCAACGATCGCACACGAGCAGTTCGGACAGACAGACACGTGCCAGTCGACGCGCGCAGGTGCTCAGGCCGAGCTTCTTGCAGGAGCCGACCGACATTTGTGGGACCGCGCGAGCCGCTCTGCTGCAGACAGCGAAGCGGATGAGGGTACCGAGGGCTGCTATGGTGACGACCAAGCTGCCGTGTCGACTGTTGGCTGCCGACATCGTTCGACTAGCTGGGTGCACCCATCCGTGCAAGTGAGTGGCCTCCGCTCGCGTGTGGTATCGGGCATCGGCTTCGTCGCAGCCGAGCCCATCCACGAAGGCGAGTGTGTGTTGGTAGAGGCCCCCATCGTCGCTTACACACGGAGCAGCCTCACAGATCCACAGAACAGCGACCGCATGTCACACCTTAGGAGTGTTGCCACTGACCTTTTGATGAACGCAACGCAGTGGCTGTCAAGCGAAGATGATGCGGAAGAGGTGGCTGCGGCTGCGGCGCCGCGGTCACCGTCGCCACCTTCTCCAGACGGTCACACTGCGTCATTGCTGAGACATCCCTTTGCTCGGCTCATGGTCGTGTCCTCTTTGACGCAGACGCCAAGCGCGAAGGAACCGATGCCACTCGAATGGGATCTCTCTCAGGATGCCGTGCTCGAGAGACTCTTGACGGCGCTGACCGCCCCTCAGCGCCATCTGGTGAAGCCCATAACGGGTCTCGATACGTTCAAGATAGGCCTCCCGTGTGATGAGGAGCTCGGCGTCGCCGTGAGGCAGTCCAACGACTGGGCGTACTTGCGCGCGGTGGACGAGGGGAAATGCATTGGCTACTTGGTAAGCCTGTTGAATCACAGCTGCGCCGCGAATGCTCTAGTCCTGACGACACCCACAGGAGAGGCGCTCTCCGTGGTCGCTCTGAGGCCCATTAACGCCGGCGAAGAGATCACACTCTCGTACTTACCTTCCACGTTGCTGCCTCAAAAACTAAAAGAGGAAGCTCTCGGCTTCGTGTGCCAGTGCGAGTTCTGCTCAACGCGTGGCCCGCTCCTTGAGAGCGTTCGCTGCGGAGAGTGTGGACACTATTTGCGCCCTGAGGCGAGGTGCGTCCACAAGCTACACAGGGACAGCGGCGGTGGCGGTGTTGGTGGTGGTCACGCAACCGACTGTCCGGCTCGACACACGGCGTTTGTGCAGTGGCGTGATGCGCTGCTCCCGCCGTTGGAGGCACAGGTGGCGCGCGCAGAGGCAGGACTTGCTACCGGAGCGCCGGAGGACACGGCAGGCACGAACGACGACCAGGGCGGTGACGTGTTCACCGAAACTGTGCGGGTCTTGGTGGCGCTTGACGAACAACTCGAAGCGCAGCCGTCGCCGTTCCTTCCCATCCACTATGTGCGCTTGCGTCTACGTGAGCACGCGCTTGCTTTCGCGGTAGCTGCATCTGAGTTATCGCGCGCGTTGAGTGCGTCCCTGCAGCGTATTGCCGCGGAGCTGGTTGAGAGTGTGGCACTGCTTCTTCCTCACAACGCGCCTTTTCTGACGGATCTGCGCATGCACTACGTGTTCGTGCGCGCTCGTCACCTGAGTGATGTGCTCGAGGCTGAGCGGGCTGCGACTGCTGACCCCACCGCTGGCCACGCGGACGATTGTTGTGGTGCTGTGCGCCACGAGACCGCCGTCCTACGCAAGCCGTACGTGCGTGATGCGATGGTGCGCCACGCTGTGATACGATCCTTCCAGGAGCATCACGTTCAGTGGGTTCGCTGGCGGCAAGACCTCCCCACCGTCGGCGCCTGTTCTGCATTTCCAATGTGTGATCCGCTCAAGAGCTTTCTCCTGCGGTTCCCTGTCGAGCTGCAAGTCGCAGGTGTGGAAGCTGCGGACGACTTGGAGATGCTCGCGTGCATGGACGGTGACGAGTAGGGGACGTCGGCGCGTGTGCGAGGCAACCCCAGACTCGCGCGCGTACGGGCCTGACCACATTCTCCTTTCCCGTCTGCACGTGGCCTCACATCAGCGGTTTCGTTTTGCTTTATTCCTTCCATTTTTTTTTTTTTACTTTTGCACTTGCTGGTGTGCGACCTCTTGTCTCTCCTCTACTCCTCTACTCACGTAACGCCATGTACAGTACTTGTGCCGTGGTGTGGAGGAGGTAGGTGGTGGAGTTCGCCGCCTGAGCGCACCAAAGAAAGCCAAGAGCTGCGTCGAGGACCTTCACAAGGTGCGTCGGTGTACACCGTATGTGAGCCGCTCCTCGATGTACGGCGCCCCACCACAATCTCCTTGCGAGCGTACCTTGTGACTCGCCCGGCTTCTGCTTCTTCTCACTCGTGGCGCCTTACCTACCACGTATCCTTGTCTCTCCCCTCTCTCGCAGGCACGCTAACCTCAACGGTATCTGAGACGGCACACAGGCACCCATATACAGTCTCGTACCGCCAATCGACGTCCAATCTCGTTTTTTTTTTTTTGCTGTTGTTGTTGCAGCTCAGGATGGAGAGTGCGCACTTCGCTTTGTGGCAGCGCTGCCGCTCGTTTGTCGGCAGTGCCTGCGCGGACCGCGACGCGTCGCACGGACTGGGCCACATGGAGACAGTGACGGAGAGCGCTGTGCTGCTGTACTTGATGTCACGCACGCCTGAGGCACCTGTGGACTCCGCGAGCCTGAGTCGCATCATCATGGTGGGTATGCTTCATGACGTCGCGGACCACAAGTACGATCACGATGGAAAAGGCATGGCGTCTGTACGTGCGTTTGTCGCAAGCGAGTGCCAAACGTGGGCTTCCGCTGCCGGCTCTGAAGAGACGACTGTGAGCCATGTCCTTTTAACCTTGGAGGCGGTTTCGTACTCAAAGGAAAAAAAGCGCGGCATGCGTTGGTTTGCGTCCTCACTGCCTAGTGAGTGGGTCGAGGCACGCGACTACGTCAGCGACGCGGACAAGCTCGACGCGATTGGCACCGACGGTCTCATGCGATGCTACGAGTACACATGCCATGTGTTTCGCGAGAAATGCCAGTCATCAGTGAGCACGACGTGTGCGTTCGCTTCCGTGTCTGCCCTGGAGACGGCGCTGCTCAAGGACGTCGTGGAGCACCATGGCGAAAAGCTGTGCTGCCTTGCGGGTGAGTTCATCGTAACCCCTGCTGGGAAGTTCCTCGCCGGCCCGCGCCACGAGGCCATGGGCTCGTTACTGGCTGTCTGGCGAGCTCAGCGACCACCGCCCGTGACGCTCTATTGGCCAGACGCCGCTCGCTACTGCGGCAGCGATGACGGGACTTGCGTGGCTGTCGCGACGTGATGAGCGAGCCTCAGGCACGCATCGCATAAGACGCGTGCGCACACCCACACACGTGCTGATACAACTACCACTACATGAACGAACCGTCTATACGAGGAGCGCGTCTTCAGCTCCAGCTACGTCACAGAGCACGCGTAAAGCGAACAGCACCAACACGCACACCCCCATGAACACACACACACACACATGTGGTGAAACCCGCAGAACTCTGAAGGGAAGAGTGCTTTATCCTGTGCACAGGACTCATTAGACCCATGAGACTCGTTCTCCCCCTATCTCTCCTCCCACTTGTCCCTGGCTTGTCCCTCTCATGCGCCTCACATCTCTCAACTCGTCTGGGGTGGCTACGCTACTCTCGATCCATCCCGATTCCGTGTTCATGCGGCTCTCTTCCCTTTTTCGCAGTCTGACGCACTTCGTTTCGTTCCCGACGCAGACGCACACGCGCACACGTTCCTCAAAGGCCGCACCCCAGTGGATGGATGTCGCAAAACTTTTGCAGGAGCGCGCAGCCGATGTGGCGACCTTCACCACCGCCCTCTTCCGCACTCGTTGTTCCCGCTTGTCTACCAGTGGCGTGTACGAGGCAGAGGGTGCAGACGGCGGTCAGGGCACACCCGCCACCGTGGCTGTTGCGACGCCGCCTCGGTACCGCCGTCCCGCATCGGACAACGTCCCTGTGACACGCGTGGTGCGTCTAGCGCGTGAGCGCGCCAAACGAGCTCGCTCACGCGGCCATTCCCGCAACACATCCGATGTCCGTGAGGCCGCCAAACTTCATACAGATCGTGGCGGTGAGCTGGCATTCTCACCATCATTCTCGTCGTCACCGTGCGTGGATGCCACGGAGACCGAGGTGGAGAAGGAGAGACAGGCAAAGGCGCGGGAGTCGCGGCTGTTGCGGCTGCGCATCAAGCAGTATCATCGACGTGTGCTCCCCGTGAAACGGTGGAACCTGCTGCTCAAGCGGCGCCGGCGACTCTGGCAACGGCGACGTGCGTGTGCGCTGCGTCGACACCGCCTTCGACGCGCTATGCTGCGCTCGGGAAAGACCCCGCGCCAGTGCCGCTGCTGCACGAGCGTCCGATCGACTCTGCGCAGTGCTGAGCCTCAGGGACGCGCGGTGTCCATGTGGCTGCCGTCACATAGTCGTCTGGTAACGCGCTTTCACATGCATATGCGGCGCCTTGTGCTGCCTGCGGCCGACGTTGTGGTGCACGGCAACACCAACGACAGGCGCGCTGACAGTGTCGCGGCGAGGCAACATCATGCGGCTGCGCGCGGGCGGCTCCAGGCAGCGATAACCGCGAACAGCCGCAGAGGCGTTCCGGTCTTGGGGGCCTGCGCGCCACCGCAGTTGGACGAGGAGCACGTGCGGATCGCCGTGGCCGACGTCAGCCGCTGCAAGCATCATCGACTTCTTCAACGGTGGTGTGCGGCGGTGTCGAAGCCGCAAAAACGCATTTCTCGCACACGGAACGGACGCTCAATACGGCCACTGCCCGCCTATCTGGTGTCGGACACATCCGATACCTGCGTCTACCACGTGCAGCTCGTCTCAACGTGGTCGTTGATGGACCCAACGTCGCCACAAGCTGTGCTACGCGACGTTGCCGTCAACTTGGGCATCGCCTTCAGTCCTCCCGACCAACCAAGCCAGCCCGCACAGCAGTGGTCGCTGACCCATGACGGCACCATCGATGGCGACGTTACCCATCACCTGCAGTGTAGAGATACACGTGTGCTGCACGGACACATGTGGGCCGCGAAGGGACACCTCTGTGTGCCAGTGACACTGCTTCTGTGGGCCTCCACGTCCCCCTCTTCTTCTTCGACTGAACCCTCCGGTGCTCCATCCTCGCTCTCTCCTTCGTCGTGTGCGCTCTACCTGCTGGCGCCAGCTCCCGTGCGGTACCAGAGCCCCCCTTCGCGCCTCCTGCGCGTGCGCTTGGTCTCTTTGTGGACCCCTTGCCATGCTGTCGACAGGCTCGCCTGCACGTGGGAGTGGTGGGCGCCAGTGTGGACGGCCGAGGAGTCTCGCACGGTGCTCTGCGGCTCGGTCGTCTCAGCTCTGAAGCGTGCGACGCGCCGCCTCAAAACAAATGTCGACACGCACGCGCACGCCGATTTCGACCTGTTCGTGTGTCCCTCGTGGACGACAACGACCGCGGCCACGGGTACTGAGATGCCCTTATCACAGCAGCAGGTGGCAGCACAGACGATCCTCCTCGTGCAGCGGAGCACGACACACGCGGGCCTGGCGCCCGGCGCGTCCACAGCAGGCGTGCAGCGCACGAAGCGCGGGACGACTACCTTGACGGCGGTAGGCGAGACAATACAGTCGCGTCAACAGCGAGCCCAGCGCCTTGGTGTATGGGCCCGCCGCAGCTTCTTTCGCACCGCGCGACTTTTCCTTGGTGCGATGCTCGCCGTCCGCTCGTGGCAGCGCGTCGCCCCTGCGACCGCGCGTGCGTTCGACATGCGTGTGCGGCTAGTCGGGCGCGCGGACAGCAACACGCTGCGGCACCTCCTCGGTCGCCCTTCATTTCCAGGCGACTATCACCCTCGCGTGTCGTCATCATCACAGCGCGACCACGCGAGTACATTGCAGCGCACACTCAGGACGTACGCGACACCGTCGAGCAGTCAGGCGCGTGTGCTAGTCGGCGCCGACCGCGCCGATCGCCGACTGGACCCTGCGCACGCACAACCGGGCTGTCTCCTCGTGCGTTTCCAGTGCTCTGCATGCGGTGGTAGCGATGACTCTGCTATGCTCCGTGCAGAAAAGGTGGGTGTCGTCACGACGGCCCCCTTCTTCATCCAACGTCTCGGTCGCTCCGTTGTTCTTGTGTGGTGTCTCTTCCCCACTACACACGCGGGTGCGTCTGGGACACTCGTCCTCATGTCCGCAGAGGCATTGGCAGAGGTAGAGAACCAGGCACTGTCGACGCATCTAGCTGTGCAGCGGAGGCGAGCGGAGCGGCGCCGGCAGCCACGCAGAAAGCGCCCGCGCACCTCGAATTTACACCGTGAACAACACGAGCCTGCCGATGTGATCGTACCGTACTCTGGGGCGGTAGGTGAACTTCTGGACGAGTCGGTGTGCACCTTTGTAAAATGCTTCCCAATTTACGCTTAACGGCAATCCGAAACCCTTGACAATGGAAAACGGCAGCAGCAACAGCGAAGAAGAGCAATGTGAACAAAAGGAAACACAAAACCGGTGGGATCACTGCGTATGGGAAGCCAAAACGTGCGGCAAGGTCCACGAAACAAAGACTCTTTGCAACAGCAGTGCTGAAGCGTGCAAGCGCATGCGCATCATTGTCTCTGTCAAAAGTTTTTTTTTTCCCCCGCCGAGTGTCCGTACACGATCCCCATCCGGCGCGACTCATTTTTGTTTGCTCCGTATCACCCACCGCTACATCCATCTTTGGTCACAACACTCGTTGCCGCCATGCCCTAGAACCTGCCACTCGCGTTCCTTCCGCTCGCCTTCCCATGTGCTCATCTCCCTCTTGCTGTTTCGATAAACACACACACACACACACTCACGAAAAGGACGCGAAGACCTAAAAACTTCACAGTGGCAAGAACAGCGGCCGCAGCCGCCCACGCACGCAGACATACCTGACGAGAGGAAAGGCACCGTTTGCGCATCGTGTCATGGGTAGCGACGGCGTCGTCTCTGCGGGTGACAGCATCCAAGGACTGCTTAACCAGTACCATCGCGCTGCACAGGGTGACCAACAGACGCACGGCACGTCAGCGGCGGTCCACCGCCAAAAGTTCCAATCAACGCCGTCCTCGAAGCTGCGCAGCGCTGTGGAGCGCGGTGTCAATCCATTCCGCCTGGCTTGCGACGCTCTTGTCGACGAGTCACAGGCGCGCCAACGCGCCAAGCAACGTCGCGCGAAGCGCTCTGAGCGCGCCGCTGTAAAGCGCGGCAACAAAGCAAGGAGCGCGGTCCCCCACTCTCTTTCTCCTTTGGATGCTGTACCACCTCGTGCAGCGCGTGAAGTTACGGGAGCTACACTCGCAACAAAGAGTGCGGAGAAGCCGAAGAAGAATAAGAAATTAACACCACAACAGGTAGACGGGACGAGCAGTGAGACGCGAAAGAAGCCTCTCGCCTTCAACACGCACGAGCTGCGCACAGGGGCCGGCGCGGTGCCGCTGGCCCTCCAGACCCGCCATAAGGAACTTGGGCTTGGAGAGCGTCCGACCTCGGCGACGTCGAAGCGACGCAACGTGGAGCCTGTTCCTGCCATCACACGTTCTCTGCAGGTCACCGCGGATCAAAATATCGAAGCACTACAACGTTCCAAGCAGGAAGCCCGGCGTGATCGTCGTGTGTGGAGCCGTCCCTGCACGGCTGAGCATGTGCGCCGCTCTCACGTCGGTGTGGGCCTCCCGCACCGTCTGTCGCACGTGGTTCGGGTGGTGCCGCGCCTCTCAACGGCCCACGCGGACCAGACGACGTTGCTCAAGTGGGATCGTCGACGTCGCCGTGCGGTGCGAGACGCCGCACGGCAGCACGACAGGGCAACAACCCCGCCCACGCTCACGGTAGCCGAGCTCTCTAAGAACTACTGGATAAGCAAGAAGAGAACATCACGAAAGGCGCGGTTTCGCACTTTGGTGTGGGAAACGATCCAACACAGTGATTCGCACAGCTGGAGCGTTGCGAGCTCCCTGCTACGCGAACGCAGACGCTTTCTCGATCCGCTAAGCACACAGTACCCGACGGAAACACTAGGCCTCACCGCAGCGCGCAGTTTTCCGCTTTTCGGGGCGTTGGTTGAGGTACTGGACGTTGATGTGGACACCACGGTGCCGCTCACGCTCGTGTCGAGACGTGGTGCCGTGCCACTCATTCACCAGCGTCAACGCCGCATTGGCCTCGTCCTGGCCGAATCGCAGAAGACGGTGGTCGTTCTACTGCTCCCAAGTCCTTGCGAAGCCGACCAACACGTTCTCGATGCCTTCGCGCAGTTTCTGACACGCGACACGACCGAAGTGGGGGCATCGCCGCCCCCGCCGTGTGTACCGGCTCCCTTCGAAACCATCAAGGTACCCAAACTGTTTGCCGGTGGAAGTGGAGACTTGTTAGATGTTCTGCGACACCACCTTGCCTTCGGCACACCAACCGGCAACGGTCGTCATCGCGCTCTGCTCTGTGTCTATCTTGGTGAGCTGCAACAGTCGCCTGGCACGACGTCGATCTTGTCTCCGCTGAAAGGCCGCTGCCTCTAGGTGATAGCGTTCTCCACGATTCTCGTGTCTTGTCGAGATTACGTGTCCGTTCCTCTGCGTTCCACTTTTTCCTTTCTGCGGATTCGAGCTGGACCCACTCATTCGATGCACCGCGACCCAGAGACCAGTCTCTTCCTCTTATCAGGCACTGGCTCCCTCACTATCCTTCACATGTGCCGTTGCACTCTCTCAACCAAGACGAAAAGACAAAAAAAAATGTCCCATGACCGCGAAAAATCCGCGCGTGTGTAGCCCCCACAGACTCGCTACCAGTCCTGTGTGTGTGTGGGGGGGGGTCAACACACCACTCTGAGCTTGTTTACATGCGCATTGCGTCGCTGCTACGCCCAAACTGTTGAATCTCCGTTATCCCTTCATTTTTTTTCCTCCATGCACACGCATATCTTGGCCTTTTCTCCTCGTGTGGCTTGTCCGTGCAGACCGCACCTGAACAAAAAGAGCATCGCACCTCTCTCTCACACACACACACGTATATACACATACACATACACAACTATACCCACACACCTACAATCTCGTTTCTACGGACCAACGTTTCGGTGTCTTCGCGTTCTGCAACCACTCCGGGTGCGGCAACTCTCTTGCCCAACGGTCCCACGCGCCATTTATACCTGGCCCCAACTTTGTGCGATGTCGCAAAAAGCCGATGGAGGATCACGTAAGCGTTCCCGCAGTCGATCCCGCAGCCCTCCTGGTACGTCGCGTGGGCACACGTCTGTCGATGTCGCTGTGTTTCTCTACCGCCGAGACTTCCGTCTGAACGACAACACCGCACTGCTCCAGCTATGCGAGAAGGCGGCCTCCATGAAACTTCCGGTTGTTCCCGTCTTCATCTTCAATCCTGTGCAGGAGGACAAGAAGAAGAACCCATACTGTGGGGACGCCTGCTTAAAATTCATGTATGAATCACTCGCTGACTTGGAGGACCAGCTCGAGAAGCGGCTGATCTGCTTGGAGGGCTCGGATACGGACTGCCTGACGCGATTGGCGAGCTGTGGTCTTTCCCCACGGCTGCTCGGCTACAATGAGGACTTTACACCATTCGCGATGCAGCGGGACGAGCGGCTGTCGGCGTGGTGCAAAGGCCAGAGCATCGAGGTGATCACCGATGCGGCAGACTACAGCTTGTTGCCACTCGATACCGTCGTGAACGGGGAAGACCTCCCGTACAGTGTCTTCACGCCTTTCTACAACAAATTCATGGCACAGCACGCTTCAAAAATACCACCGGTACGCGTGTGGAATAAGGACGTCAAGAAGGTGTTCCTGGATGCGTTGGCCACGTCTCCACGTTTGAAGTCGCACACTGTGGACCTGGACGAGAGACGCGGGCGAGTTGCCGCGGTGGCGGCGCGCATGACGATGCATGGTGGTCGGCGTGCCGGGCTCGCACTCCTGGACGCCATTCCGAAGCACAAAAATTATCATCAAGAGCGTGATCTGATCGCCTTGCCAGAGGGCACAACGCGCCTCAGCCCGCACCTCAAATTCGGTACTGTTTCCAGTCGCGAAGTCTGGGAGAAGACTGTCAAGAGCCTCGGACGAGGTCATTCGCTCGCGCGGCAACTGATTTGGCGGGAGTTCTACGCTGTTATTCTCTGCCATCATCCCCGCCTTGCACAGGGCCAGCTGAACGCGTTCGCTCAGCCCAAAGGACCCGTTCTAGTCAACGCGCCGTTTCAAGCCAAATACGCCAAGTACCAGTGGAGATGGAAGCCTGAGCACTTTGAGGCGTTCAAGACGGGCATGACTGGCGTCCCCTTGGTCGATGCAGCTGTGCGCTGCGTCACACAGACGGGCTGGTGCCACAATCGCTGCCGCATGGTCATAGCGAACTTCCTCGTCAAGACCCTTTCGGTTGATTGGCGCGAAGGTGAAAAGTGGTTTGCGACAGTGGCCGCAGATTATGACGTGGCGAACAACAGTGGCGGCTGGTTGTGGTCCTCAGGACAAGGCGCGGACCCCCAGCCTTACTTTCGCACGTTCAATCCGTTCCGTCAGTCGGAGCGCTTCGACCCTGATGCGCAGTACATCCACGAGTGGGTGCCCGAGCTCCGTGCAGTGCCCGCTGTTGTTATCCACAACTGGGACAGCTACTGCCAGACACACAAGCGCAGACCTCCCTTTTCGGCTCAGCGCGCTGATGCATCCGTCGTCTTGCCTGATCCCAATGCGTCCAAAAACGTCCTCATGAAGAAGGTGTACGCCACGGACTATCCATCGCCTATCGTCGACATTCGTGAGTGCACACAGAAGATCATCGCCGAATTTCGCAAGTACGATCCCAAGTGAGAAGATGGGGATGGTGTGGGAAGAAATATCGTCTTGAGGTCACAGCACGTAGAACACGTGTGCACGTTTTTCTTGGCGGCCACGCCTGCGTCTTTGCCTTTAGTCTCAATCGAACATATACGTGCAAAAAAAAAAAAAAAAGAGTACCGTCAGTGTCATTTTCTCCAACAGGCGACACCCTTGTCCCCCGTGGAAGCGCGACAACC